>LGRX02033112.1:0-180702 GCA_001247695.2 Cymbomonas tetramitiformis | reverse complement strand
GCTGGAGAGAACTCACAAGCTCTCAGCTGGTGGCGCGAGAACTATGAAAAAGGGGGGGTAGTGGCCTCCAACATGGACCGAGTCCTCAAGGACACTAGCGAGCATGGCCCACTCGAGGGTACCATTCCGTGTGCTAGGCCCCCTTTCAATGAGATGAACACTGGCACCACGTGGGTGATAGCGAGGCCAGTGACGAACCAAGACGCCCAAGGGGAGGTTTCCGACGAATATCTGACTGATGGAACCTCCCTGAAAGGCTTGACGGGACGTGATGGCACCCGTGATACCCAGTACTTCTACGCGCTCAGGGGCTTCATCGCTGCCCTTGACAAGAAGTTCATGATGAAAGGGACTCAAGAGAAAGTGGATCTGTTGACACAGAAGCCACAGGAGGTGGGGCAGGATGGGCTGACCTACATGAAGATGTGCCAACGCAGGGAAATGCAGCTCAACACTGGGAAGGTGTTGAGCGACGAAGAGCTGCGTACCTTCATCGAGGACTGCGTGGACAACCTGCGCATCAAGGTCTTCCAGACGCGGGTGAAGGAGCAACTGAGGGCACAGTTCCCGCCACCCAATCGGGTGACCTGGAAGGACCTGGAGGCCATCGTCGAGGTTCAGGACAAGCTCAAGGGCGATGCAGAGTCTTGGATCCTCACCTTCCTCCAGGAGATCACCAGACGGTGTGGCTGCCAGTACTCCACCTGGGAGGCGCGACAGCATGGCCTTGACCTCAAGGCCATAAAGAACTCGATCAAGAAGATTGAGTCCTCTGAGGTGGTGCAGTCAGGCGAACCGGAGAACAGCAAGAAGGCAGATACACCACCTTCTAAGAAGATGAAGAAGGAGGTGAATGTGGCCGAAAGAGCTAAGAAGGCCTCCTACAACAAGACGCCGCCGCCAGCAGAGGGCGTGCGTACGAACGACAAGCCCAAGTGCTTGCGCTGCTTTGGAGGGGGCTGGCATGAGTCCGATCCCGAGCAGTGCAGGAGTGGCTACAAACACGTCAAGATGCCTGCTGGATTCCACGAGAGCAGGCTTGGTTCCAGCAAGTGGTGGGACGCGGAGAACGCCGCCCTGCGCATGTACAATCTGAAGAACCGCTTCAAGAACTCTGACTGGGGCATCCTGGTGACGGACTGGCAGCAGCTGTCCAACGACGAGAAAGACAAGTACAGAGCCAAACAGGCACCGGAGGACAAGCAGAAGGGCGCCACTGGCAACCCTGAGGCGTTGAAGGCAGAGTACCAGGGCATGGTGGCCAGGTGCTGTCCGAGGATGAGGGCTCCGACGAGGAGCCAGTCGCAGCGCACGTCGCAGAGAAGGAGACTCACACCGTCGATGCACGCGCGCACCAACATGGCAGCGCAGGGGTAGGAGTGTCGCCTGGCCCTCCAACCGAGTTACTCTCAGCTATGGCCGAGGAGATGGGCGAAGAGGAGCTCTCGAGCGCCCTGAACACCTTGGGTCTGGGGGCACTCCCCGAGACGCTGTGCAAGAGTGCGGAGTCTGAACTCACGGCGGCTCCAGCAGTAGCCCTGGGAAGTACCCAACGCATGAGGGGCTTCCCAGTGAAGACACCCGAGGAGTACGAGGCAGACGCACAGGTGCCCATGGCGCCTGCGGCGGACGAGATGCAGAGGAAGGTGCAGCTCATGGCCTCCGTGATCAAGAGTCTGGGAGCAGCTTTCCGTAAGCTAGCTGCTGGACTCGTGGCAGAGGGTCGCATAACAGCTCCAAGGGGTGTGGAGACCTTGGTGGAACTGGCTGAGAACAACCAGCTCCCCGTGCCGACAGCCTCAGCAGCAGACTGCCAGGACATCAGCGATGAGGATGACGACTGCCCGGGCATGGAGTCGGGCGACGACAGCGACGATGATGACGATTGCCCGGGCATGGAGTCGGGCGACGACAGTGACGAAGAAGAGGTTCCTCTGGACGAGATGCCGGAGGACACGGTGGAGCAGCCCAGGAAGGGGAGGACGGCGGTGCATGTAACCGCTGCAGCAGCCACCGTCCAGGAGAGCTACGGGGTGAGAGACTTCAGCGAGAGGGGCGAGCTGCACGCAGGGACCATGGAGGCCAAGGCGTACGAGCTATTGAAGAAGAAGATGCTCAGTGGCCTTACAGAGGAACAGCTCACTGCCATGGCACAGGTCCAGCCTGTATGCAAGCTCCTGAACGAGTCTTTGGCACAAGGGATGGCTCTGATGGCCTCTGGAGGCCTGCTCATGTTGTACAAAGCGCTTCTTCTGGACACGGGAGCCAACTGCAACATTATCCCCATCAGGACAGCCAACAGGTTGGGCTTGACCATCTTTGATGCGGAGACAGGGGCCAGGGTGGCTAGGTGTGATGGCAGCCCTGCAGAATTCACCAAGTACTGCTACGTGGATGTGGTCCTCGCCGCGGGCACGCCGTACATGACTCTGCATCGGCTCCATGCCTTCGTCACTTACACCAACGACACTACGTGGGACTTCTTGGTGGGCACGGGACCCCTGAAGAACGCCCTCAAGCTGACCATCGACCTCTACCGAGGCATCGCCACTTCTGAGGCCGCGGTGTCACTGGGCATGAAGGAGAAGGTCACGCTGCCGTTGATCGAGTTGACGCCGCCCGTTGATGCAAGGAGCAAGCGGAACGAAGACCCGAGAGTGTGCCTGGCGACTGAGATCTTCGACGTCGATGCCACGGCAGCGCGCACTCTTGCCCCCGCTTTTGAGGGCTGCGCGCTACCACCACGTGAAGCGGTGTCCCTGGACACAAGGGGAGAAGACCGTCTGGCCCTCGCAGGGGAGAGGTGTGCGCCTGCACCTTGTGCATTCTCGCGAAACCACCCCGAGCTAATGGACCTCCTGGCGTCATGGCTAGAGGAGATGAGGCTGAGAAGGTTCAACTCGGAGGAGAGGGAGAGGCTCGAGGCGCGCTGCCAGTCCATGGTGGAGGCGGGCTTCTTGAGACCCAGCTCAATGACGCAAGTCGAGCTCACTGGGCGGGTCAGATTACACGCCGAGAGCTCAACGTACGAACCTCCAGTGCCTGGCACGTCCTTAACAGACCAGATGTTGGGCATGCTGCAAGCATCATCACGCAGCCAACGGGAAGCCAATGTGGCGACCAGAGGTGAGTGGTCCAGTGCTGAAGAGCCAGATGGGAGGGGGTCCGTCACGCCAGCCAGCTTGGCTACGACTCAGTCAGACCCTCGCTATCCAGACCTCACGCTGGAGCAAGAGGCCGCGAGCGAAGCTGACTTCAAGCTGGCCAGCGTGCAGCCATGGGTGGGCATGGCAGTGAACCCGTGGGATTACCAAGACAAGGAGAGCAGCTGGTCTCAGCAGCGCTTGTACATCGACCGCACGGGCTATGCTCGTCTGTGCACACTCTGCGAAGAGGGCGATGGAGGTGGTGTGGACGCAGGATTTGTGCGGGTCAAGTTCTCGCGTTGTGGAGAATATAAGACCATCTTGGAGACGGAGCTACTGTGGCCCGACTTTACGTTGGTGGACCAGAAGGTTGACAAGGAGACGAAGATACCCTCAGAGACCTGGACCACAAGGGCGCGCGGCAGGAAGGACAACGACCAGGTCCCACTCCCTGACTGTGGTGCCCATCGGGAGGCTGGAAGGTACACGATGGCGAGTGTTCAGGAGACCCTCAACACCCATCAGACCTACCCAGGGGTCGTGACGGGCAAGCTCATGTGGGACAAGGTGGCGCGTCAGTTCTGCGTGCTCAGCGAGCACACTCGCGCCCAATGGGATCTCATGGAGCGCATGGTACGTCACACCATGGAAGGTGCCGCCAACATGACCCCCATGGGCAAGATGACTGGCGAGTTCCAGCTGCCTTTTTACTATGAGAAGGACCAGCGCTGGCAATACCAGCATCTGAAGTACGTGCAGCGAGTGGACATCGCTGACCTTCGGGCTCGCCTGAAGGTGAGGTACGATATGGAGGTGGCTGGCGTGGAGGATGAGAATGTGAAGGGGGTCCCGCAGCTCACGCTGTCAGACGCAGCGGACAAAGTGGGGAAGTTCTACCCGGTGACAGATGGGGAAGGAGGCAGTGGCGAGGTGTTCAGCACGAACGCCGCCGCCGTGGAGTACCTACACCTGGGGGACAACGCTAGAGTGATGCTTGGTGCATGCAAGACAGAGGAGCAAGCACATGACGCGCTGGACACTTATGGGGCCAGAAGGAACCCCCCAGTACGCACGTCCAAGACTCTCAGGACGCCGAGGACGGTCAGGGGGGATGAGGCAGGGCCATCTGGCTCCGCACCGCCACCATCCTCAGCCACGCTTCGTTTGAGGCATCAAACCTGGCCCAATGGCGTCTTCGACCCTGCCATGTTAGAGTATCACGCTTCAGTGTTCCAGGGCACCTACGAGCCAGAGACGCCCACTCGCAGCGAGAACACAGCTGGGGAAGCCAACTGGCTGGATCTGGGAGGGATCTCAGAGTTCACGGCGCTGCATGGACAGACGGTCTTCCTCATTCAGTACCATTGTTTCATGGGCGAAATCGAGTTCCAACTTGGGAAGCCCTTCGCGCAGCGAGGAAAGGGGGTGCACACGCAGCGACTCAGCAGCAAGACCCTGCACCAGTACTCCTCCTCCGCAGGAGTGGGACAACGGGGAGAGTTTCTGCCTCTGGGTGGGCAGTCGAAAGGCTGCACGGGGGGACTCCTCGGCACCTTACAGAAACACATGGAGCATCTTGTTGATCGTACTCAACTCTTGGAGATAGCCAGAAGCCATTTGAGCGTTGGCCCGCAGCAGGGCACCCTACGGGTGTTCAAGACCCGTGCCAACGCCCAGTCCAAGGCCGTCTACTACCTCTTCGAGGACAATCGTTACTACCGTGAGCGAGGACCCAGTGAGATGGCGTTCACCTTGGAGTACCTCTCCTCAGGGACGCGCAAGTTCGACTGCTGTAGCTGGGAGACCTGGAGAAAGGTGGCAGTGATGCATCGAGAACCATTGTCTGCGTTCACATCCTCGGTGGGCCCGGCGTTGCTGGCTGAGGCACGTCGGGCAGAGGTGCAGGTGCGTCTTCGCAACGACTTCATGAGATGCTTGGACCCAATCGAGGGAGAGGATGCAGGAAGTGAGGAGGAAGATGGCAGCATCTCGGGATACTCTTCCGACCTCGCGGCTGCTGAGGGTGTGAGCACTCACACGTGCCGCACCATAACACCATCGCCGCAGACAGAGGATGAAGACAGCGTGGAGGTCATCAGTGAAAGACTTGTTGGATTGTCTGCCAGTTTGACGCGAGGGCAAGCCGAGGTCGCAGCAAACAACCTCACCATGGCGGCTCTCTCGGAATCGATACGGGCGCGTCAGGAGATCATCAGAGAATATGAAGAACGACCTCGTGCTGCCCGCGCGACTGCGAGGATGAGCACGCTTGGGCCAGACTGCCCTGGGCTTCATGGTCGTGATGGCGCGCGAGCCACGCCCACGCAGGCACTCTGCTCTGGCCGAGCTCTCGGCGGGACACAGACCAGGGGCTTGGAGTGCAACATGGCACAGAGACCTGAGCACCAGTCAATCCACGACATTCTGAGATCCCCGGCACATTCCGTCTGCACGCAGCAGACTGAAGCCGTGCCTCCAGCTGCACAGGAGCAGGACTCCATTTCGTACGTGCCATCAACCCCGAGCTCTACAGCGCCCAGCAGCCCGGAGCGTTCCAGTGGCCTCGTTGCGCGTGTCGACACTCGACCTTCAGGCCATCCTGCGGCGCGCCCACAGGGTCCAACTGAGAGTGCCGTGCAGCAGCGTTCGCCACGAGCTGGTCAGCGCAGGAGGAGATCTCCGAGCCCCAGGGAAGGCGCTCATCGTCAGGACACGGCTCGCGGTCGACATGCCGGCAACGGCGCGTCGCGTGCTCCCCAGAGACGCCAAAGTTATGATGAAATCTGGGAGGAGAGGAGAAGGGAGAGCGCACTGGGGCCTTTTCAAGGGGGCACCGGGCCGGCTGCAGCCCGGCGCGCCCGTCACTGAGAAGCAGCCCCGGCGAAAAGCCGGGCACGCAGCCCGCCAATGATAGGCGGGCGAAGCGCACTCAGGTGTGCTTCCTGCTCGTGGGGGTGTTCGTGCGCTTGCATTGGCCGCAGCTGCCTCATTTTGCAGTAATGGCAGTATGGATGGCTATGGAGGTATCCAGATTTCTTGGTGGGGTCGTCGCCTGCTGGGCATTCCACACTGGGGTGCCCCGCAGAGCCATGGCACGCGCATTGTGGGCCATGCACACGGCACCACTCGAACCATGGGCACATCAACAGGCGCCTCTGCGAATGCTGTTGGAGCTGGCTAGGCACCTACTGCTGCTGACCAAGGGGGCCCTTGAGGTAGCTGGGCTCCACCATGCCCAGCGTGGGCTGTGGTACGTGCCATTGCTACGGCTCTGTCTCGCCATGCTCGCCATGCACTTCACGCACATGGTCGGCACTCTGGGGTGCGTCTTGACAGTTGGCGCCCACGTTGTCCACCATGGGTTGCCATGCTCCTGCTTGATTTACGATGGTGGCGCGTTCGCCGCGCTGGAGACTCAGATAGGTCGTGCGCTGGCGGTCGCCCAGCGGATCTTGGCCGCAGGGCCGGCTACGCTGGCCGCTGTTCCTCGGCGCATGCAGAAGCCGCGCTTTGCTGCCCGACTGCAGCGCCTGCAGTCCACAGCCGCTTGCTACCAGGTGGCGCACTGTATCTATGTGGCATCAGTCTTGGCGCTGGTGGTCTACGTGTCTGCCGGAGGAGGCCTGGGCCGTATGCAAGGGGGGTGGAGGATGTTGACTTGCATACTGACCCTTCACCCTCCAGTCAAACCAGTGGGTACCAGCAGAATTTTAAAACTTTTGCTGCTGCTAGCGGTGGCTGCTTGGGTGGCCGCTGTGGCCCCTGGGGAGTTTCAGGGCGTGCTGACGATGGGATCATGCTCGGGCTCGCCGACCAGATCTGCCAGGACCGCCTGGGAAGACCAGAGGTCTTCGCGCCAATGGGACACCGGATGGGAGGCTATGGTGGCAGAGCGAGACGAGGTGCTTCCGCACACGGTGCTGGACACGTTACAGCCAGGGGGCACGACCAGGGTCACCAAGGACGAGGCCGCGTGGCTGGACACCGAGCTCAATGCCACCTTTGGAGGACATCCCGAGTTCACCGAGGAGAATTGGGAGGAGATGCGAAACGTGGTAAGGAGGTGCAGCTACTGCTTCGCCAACAAGCCGCAGGACATCAAAGGCTACCATGGGGGCGCGGCACATGCGACCTTCGCCATCCCTTTCAAGGACGAGACTAAGGTAGCTTACCAACGACCGAGGAAATACAGCCCGGGAGAGCAGGAGATCATCGACCTGCACTGCAAGGAACTGCTGGAATATGGCTTCATCGAGCCGGCTTCGCAGCACTGCAGACACGCCAGCAACGTGGTGGTTGCGGGGAAGAAGGATCACGACACTGGACAGTGGACCTCGACGAGATTCTGCGTCGACCTCCGGTCTACGAACCGGTTGTCGCTGAAGGATAACACGTTACCACATCGTCCAGAAGAGCTCTACCAGCGCGTGGCCAAGGCCAAGTTCAAGACTACCCTGGACGCGACCAAGGCGTTCCACCAGATTCCCATGACCACTGAGGAGGACAGGGACAAGACCGCGTTCTGGTGGGGCAACCAGCTTTATCGCTACACATCCATGCCGTTTGGAGCAGCTGGAGCGACCGCAGCCTTCATCAGGATCATGGACTACGAGTTACGTCACCTGCAACACTGCACGGTGGCGTACGTCGATGACGTGTGCATATACTCAGACACCGCTGAGCAGCACATCAAGGATGTGGAAGCCGTGCTTCGCACTTTGGGGGATGCAGGGATACGTCTGCATTCGGGCAAGTCGACCTTCGGGTCAGCCACGGTGGACTTCTTGGGCTACCGCATCGGCTACAACACCATTGGCGCGCAGGACATCAAGTGCAAGGCCATCCAAGAGCTGCCCAAGCCCGAGGATAAAACTGGAGTACGCTCCATCCTTGGACTCATGAACTATTACAAAGGTCTGGTGGGGGAACCCATGGGACCCAACTACTCAGAGATGGCACGACCATTGAACGACTTGCTCAGAAAGGAAGTGTTGGATGTCAAGGAAGCTTGGGGGAAGGATCAGGACCAGGCATTGCAGGCATTGAAGGACGCCCTATGTTCGGGGAGATGTTTGAAGCCCATTGATTACAGCAAGCCCATCTTCCTCTACACGGACTGGAGCAACCATGGCATTGGCGCAGTGCTGGGGCAGAAGGACGAGAATGGCGTAGAGCACATCTGTGTGGTCATCAGCCGCTCGCTGTCGAAGACCGAGAGACAGTACGCGAGCTTCCAGGGTGAGATGCTGGCAGTGGTGTGGGCCATCCGCACATTACGACAGTACCTGCACGGGATCCACTTCACGCTGATCACCGACCATTCGCCGCTCACAACACTCATGGAGAAGGGGGACCTGCAGGGTCAACACCTACGCTGGGCCATCAGCCTCCAGGAGTTTGAGTTCACGGTCCAGTACCGACCAGGTCCGAAGAATGAAAACGCGGATGTGCCATCCAGGTACCCACTGCCCAGCACCGCAGATGAGACTGGTGCCCGTTTGGATCGTGAAGGGGACCGAGCCAGGGAAGCGGGGCGTGCCGAGAGGCCGACGCGCTGCTTCACAGACATCATTTGCTTGGAAGTGACCAGGGAGCCACCACTTGGTCCCGAAGTAAGCCCAGAAGCCCAGGTGGCCAACTACTGCGAGAACATGGTCAGGGAGCAGCTGGGGACCAGCGCAGTCCATCGACTGTTTGATTTGCACTACCAAGAAGAGCTGGAGTGTAACAAGGGGGTCATGTTTGACACTGACCACCCGGAAGTGGCCAGGTGCTCGGGCAGGTTGACTCGAGTCGCTTGGGATGCCCTCAGCCAGGTCCGGCCAATCAGGGGTATGCATTCCGGAGGCTCACCGGCGATATACGGCGACGAGACCATGGAGGGTGGCAAGCTCAAAGTGCCGAAGAAGATCGACACGAGAGTGATTGACAAGAGCTTCTTCCGGGAAGCCAGGGAAGAGGGCGTGGTCTGCTATGAGCCGTGTGGGGGCCTGTGTGCTGGACTAGAGATGCTCTTGCGCTGCGGAGTTAAGGTCAACAAGTACCTCTACCAGGACATCTCGAAGTCCAGCCAGACGGTAGCCAGGGCCAGGTGCATGGCGCTCAGCCGCCGTCATCCTGACTTGTTCCGTGCCGAGGCAGCCCACTTGGAGCAACTGCCCAGCAACATCGAAGACACCAGCCTCATTGACCTTGTACATGCAGGGGCATTGAGTGGAGAACAGTGGGTCATGGTGTGTGGATATCCATGCCAGGACCTGTCACCAGCTGGCAAGCTGGCTGGTCTGGAGGGCAGGCACAGCAGACTGTTCTACCAGGCAGTGCGAGTCCTCTCCACGCTGCAACAGCTGCAGCCTCAGAGACCGCCAGCATATGTGCTAGAAAACGTTTCTCCGCTGTCACACAGGGAGAACTCGAAGATCAGGAAGGAGGTGTTTCCCATCATCAACGGCGTGGTGGGCCAGCCGGTGTCCTTTGACGCGGCGCGCGCGGGATCATACGCGCATCGCCTACGAGCATATTGGAGCAATCTGTTTCAAAACCAGCAGTTCAATCTGGTGATGGAGCGGGTGGACAGACCACCAGACAGATACGTGCGCGATATTCTGCAGCGAGGCTGGAAGCCGCGCAGGGTCGTCACAGGAGACAGGAAGCCTCACTACACCACCAACGTTGTGGGGGAGCCTATGAGAGTATTGCCAACCATCTTGGCGACGCAAAACTCTCGTGCTTTTCGCGCGCCTCGCGCAGGCACAGTGGTGAGGAAAGAAGATGATGATGAAGTGGGGGAGACCAGAGAGGTTAACCTGGACGAGAAGGCAGTTGCCATGGGGTACAGCGTAGGTGAGCTGCGCGCGGCACATGGCATGAAGGACGAAGAATTGGCAGGAGTGCTTGGCCTTGCTATGGATCGAAGAGCAATGGAGCTATTGTATGCGATTGCCGAGGTCAGCACGACCAAACTGCCGAAGAGTGAGGAGAGTGAGGAGGAGGAGCATGGCACGCTAGTTGCCATCCCTATCGCGAAATCCACCAAGGTGGCTGCCACCTCCGAGGACACGGCTGAGCCGGTGCGAGTACAACTAGCAGAGTGGATCACCAGTTCCAGCGGCTACACCCAGCAAGTCGCGCGACGCCTCAGCCATCAGGACTGGGAAGAACGACTGCAACGCATGTGCAGCCAAGGGCAGAAAGGTACACAGGGGCTAGGCACCGCCGACGCTGTTCCACGTCGCAGACAGTGGAAGATGGCCTCCATGAAGCTCGCGGGCTATGAGGCACGTCACCGGCAGGCCTTTTCAAGACCTGGAGGCAAGCCAGCAGAGACGAGCTCAGCCCCAGAATGGGCACCAGTGACAAAGGAGAAAGAGATGAGGCTGCCTAAGCTGCCTGACACTACGAGAATGGTTGCCATGCTAGCCAGCGTAACCAACCAGGAGTCACTCCGAGAAAGATACCCCGATATACACGAGGACGAGCTATGCCTCGCGTGGGTCAAGACAGGAGGAAGAGTGGAGGTGCCCAAGGAGGAGTATCACAGGGTAAGGAAGAGAGCAGCGCGTCACCGTTGGGACGAGCTCATGGGCGAGTTATACATGGTCACCGTCAGTGGTAAGGAGCTGCTGGTGCCCAAGCCCTGTGACAGGATTCAGTTGGTGCGTGAGCACCATGAGAGGACCGGCCATTGGGGCATCAGGCGGACACTGAACCTGTTGTGGCAACGCCATTACTGGGCAGGCATGAAACAGGATGTGCAAGCAGTGGTCACTCAGTGCCAGACTTGCCAGAGGGTGAAGACGCACTATGCACGGGAGGAGGCGAATCTCACGCCGCTGGAAATCAAGTCCTTCATGTACCGCTGGTCCCTGGATTTAGCTTGGCCCACGAAACGCATCACGAAGGCTGGGAACCAACGCGTCTTGGTCATGATTGAGCACTACACGCGATTCGTCGTGTGTGTTCCAATCCCCGATAAGGAGGCCGCCACCATCGCCAGCCTATTCGCTATCATGTTCTATCCGTGTTTGGGGCGCCTGCAGAATGTTTGGTGGATGGGGGCACAGAGTTTGAAGGTGAGTTCTCTGCTCTATACAAGCAGTGTCTCATTGACCGAAGAGTGACTTCACCGAGTTCCCCAGAGAGCAATGGCTTGACTGAACGGGTGGTACGCACCCTCAAGTTTTGCTTCAAGAAGATGGCCCTCGACAAGGGCCTGGACTTCGAGTGGGATGAGATGCTCTGGTCACTCGTACTCAGCTACAACGCAGCTAGGCAGCAGTCCACTGGAGTGGCGCCATTCACCTTGCTGTTCGCTCAGGAAGCCACGGTGCCACCGGATCGTCGTGCTCGACCCGAGTTGGACTTTGGGAAGCAGGAGGAGAAGACACTGGCTGACGATCTGTTACAGCGAGCCGCCATCGTAAAGAGGCTCATGGTACATGCAGGGTGCAACCTGGAGATCGCTCAGCACCGCGACACTTTACGGTACGAGCACAGGAGGAGTGGCAGTTACGAGCCGAAGCCGCACCAGTTCAAGGCAGGCGATTTCGTATATATACGACAACAACCGCGCTCTGGCATGGAGGTAGCCACCAAGCCAGCCATCCTGAAGATAGTCAAGGTGCAAAGAGATGGAGTGGTAGTGTTGGAGGACAGCACGAAGCTGCGGGAGAAGAGCACAGTGCAAAATATTGCACCATGTCACCTACAAGTGAAAGACCAGTACGACTGCAGTGCAGCCATCCCCAGCAAGCATCTCGCGTGTGAGGCGTGCATGCGGACAGATGGGGAGGCAGCCATGTTGCTGTGTGACACCTGTAACCGTGGTTATCACACGTGGTGTCTGAATCCAGCGCTGGATGGGGTACCTGAAGGGGATTGGCAATGTCCCAAGTGCTTAGGTGGGACCGTGGTGGCAGCTGCCGCCGAGGTGAGCGCGTCAATCGTCGACAAGATGGCGGCCATGGAGCTGCAGCTGAGAGAGAAGCTGGGATCAGATGTGGGATTGTTGCCTGCAGATGTGGGTCCACATCGTGCAGTGAGGCCGGGACGTGAAGACCCATGGCAGGCGCTGACATCGCGGCAGATGCTCAGAAAAGAAGGGAGCATGGGGGATCTTCCTGACAGAGTGGCCTGGGGAAACCAGGAGGAGCTCAGCAGAGTGATCACAGAAGTGATGCCAGGATTCTGGCATGAGGGCCATCGTACCATCTTGAGCAGGAAGTGTGCAGAGCAGCACACTCGCGCGAGAAGTCTCCGCAAGACGTCCACAGTGCAGGCCATGAGCCCCGAGGAAGTGCAGAAGAGAGGAGATGTGACGCAATTGAGCAGAGCTCAGGTGAAGATTGCCAGTCAACTGGATTGGGGCTTAGAGTTGGTGATGACAGTTCCTCAGGAGGTTAGACGTTTGGCGCACGAGGTGACTTGGGAGAAGATCACACAGGTGTGGGATCCTTGGGCTGGCACAGGTGTCATTGGCAAGGTTATGTCGCTGGAATGGCCTCACCTGAAGGTTATGAACAATGATTGGAACCCGCAGTTGAAGTGGCACGAAGCCCTCAATGCTTTACAACCGGGCAATTATCGAGCCTGGAAGGAGAAGTATGGGGTGTGTGACGCAGTGGTGACCTCACCCTGGTTCGCAGTGCTGGATATTGCGTTGCCATTGGCAGTACTGGCCAGCCGAGTGGTGGCTTGTATTCATGTGCCATCGCACTACATGACAGATATGACGGAAAGCAGGGCACAATACTTTCGCAAGCTGTGTCACGCTGGACGCTTACATGTGATTGGGCATTTGGAGCATGGACCTATTGGTAGAAGATGCATGTGGGTCATGGTGTTTCGCAATCCTTTGACAAGAGCCAGGATGTTGCGAGGAGGAGAAGCTTCTGGAGTGGGTATGTTTACCTTCAGCATGGGCAAGTTCGCAATGGATGGCGTTACGACAGAAGATGCTGAGCAAGCTCTTGTCTAATGTCTGTGCTACCAGTGGCAGCTACAGATGGGGGATGTTGAGAAAAAGAGCTTGCATAGGTTGTGAGAAGAGATAAAGAGATATCAAAAATTTTGAGATTTTGTATAGTTACAGTAGCAAGCTAACTGTGCAGTCATATAAGGAAACATATGCAAAGCCGAGCTAGTGTTGTGGAGGCACTGACAATAAGTAAGACTGTCTAGTAGTAGGGCTAGAGAGTTGTGCTTTGTGTGGACGCTTCGTGCATAAGTTCGCGACATGTATATAATTTACCATGGTACCCCCTACGACCGGTAAATTGACCCCCAATGGTAAAATTACCACATATGACCGGTAAATTGACCCCCAATGGTAAAATTACCACATATGACCGGTAAATTGACCCCCAATGGTAAAATTACCACATATACCGGTAAATTTACCACGGTATGACCACGGTTGGACACGTGGCAGGCAGGATGCACTGTGATACGGACACGTGTGCAAGATTAGTGCACGTGGCAAGCAGGCATGGTATGTTACATAACTGTTACCAGATATGCTATGCTAGGATCTTGCAGGCGGCATACTAGCTAGGAGGGTCCAACTATGTCTATCAATACGGCGTGCTATATTTGCAAAAGCTAATTTCATACGTTTTCTGCATCGGAGATCCTGCAGCTTTCTGCCAGGCCGTCTTCCAAATTCCCCGCCTGTCACACATGCAACCCATGGCATCCATCCCGCAACACACCCTACCTTAACCATTAGCTGAGTAAACCATAAGCCGAGTCACCCTTGAATAATCACACACAACCACTTCCCAGCACAGACCAGCACCGCGGCCGCCATAGCCAACACACAACGCGCCTCCCGTTTCATGGCACCGCCGCCCCACCTGACCCACGTGTGTGTCTCACCGCCGTCGCCAACCCCCTTGGCCGCTGATTCGCGACCGCAGAAGAAGCACGCACAAGCGCTAACAAGGGTTAGTATCCACCCACCCCGCGCCCGATTCGGCGCGAAGTGGGATAGACACCCTTGATTGATCACACAATCATGTCCACTCCCCACCCCAAGCCAACACCGCGCCACGCTCCTCCCGTTTCACGGCACCGCCGCCCCACCTGACCCACGTGTGTGTCTCACCGCCGTCGCCAACCCCCTTGGCCGCTGATTCGCGACCGCAGAAGAAGCACGCACAAGCGCTAACAAGGGTTAGTATCCACCCACCCCGCGCCTGATTCGGCGCGAAGTGGGATAGACACCCTTGATTGATCACACAATCATGTCCACTCCCCACCCCAAGCCAACACCGCGCCACGCTCCTCCCGTTTCATGGCACCGCCGCCCCACCTGACCCACGTGTGTGTCTCACCGCCGTCGCCAACCCCCTTGGCCGCTGATTCGCGACCGCAGAAGAAGCACGCACAAGCGCTAACAAGGGTTAGTATCCACCCACCCCGCGCCTGATTCGGCGCGAAGTGGGATAGACACCCTTGATTGATCACACAATCATGTCCACTCCCCACCCCAAGCCAACACCGCGCCACGCTCCTCCCGTTTCACGGAACCGCCGCCCCACCTGACCCACGTGTGTGTCTCACCGCCGTCGCCAACCCCCTTGGCCGCTGATTCGCGACCGCCGAAGAAGCACGCACAAGCGCTAACAAGGGTTAGTATCCACCCACCCCGCGCCTGATTCGGCGCGAAGTGGGATAGACACCCTTGATTGATCACACAATCATGTCCACTCCCCACCCCAAGCCAACACCGCGCCACGCCCCTCCCGTTTCACGGCACCGCCGCCCCACCTGACCCACGTGTGTGTCTCACCGCCGTCGCCAACCCCCTTGGCCGCTGATTCGCGACCGCAGAAGAAGCACGCACAAGCGCTAACAAGGGTTAGTATCCACCCACCCCGCGCCTGATTCGGCGCGAAGTGGGATAGACACCCTTGATTAATCACACAATCATGTCCACTCCCCACCCCAAGCCAACACCGCGCCACGCTCCTCCCGTTTCATGGCACCGCCGCCCCACCTGACCCACGTGTGTCTCACCGCCATCGCCAACCCCCTTGGCCGCTGATTCGCGACCGCAGAAGAAGCACGCACAAGCGCTAACAAGGGTTAGTATCCACCCACCCCGCGCCCGATTCGGCGCGAAGTGGGATAGACACCCTTGATTGATCACACAATCATGTCCACTCCCCACCCCAAGCCAACACCGCGCCACGCTCCTTCCGTTTCATGGCACCGCCGCCCCACCTAACCCACGTGTGTGTCTCACCGCCGTCGCCAACCCCCTTGGCCGCTGATTCGCGACCGCAGAAGAAGCACGCACAAGCGCTAACAAGGGTTAGTATCAACCCAACCTGCGCCTGATTCGGCGCAAAGTGGGATAGACACCCTTGATTGATCACACAATCATGTCCACTCCCCACCCCAAGCCAACACCGCGCCACGCTCCTCCCGTTTCATGGCACCGCCGCCCCACCTGACCCACGTGTGTGTCTCACCGCCGTCGCCAACCCCCTTGGCCGCTGATTCGCGACCGCCGAAGAAGCACGCACTAGCGCTAACAAGGGTTAGTATCCACCCACCCCGCGCCTGATTCGGCGCGAAGTGGGATAGACACCCTTGATTGATCACACAATCATGTCCACTCCCCACCCCAAGCCAACACCGCGCCACGCTCCTCCCGTTTCATGGCACCGCCGCCCCACCTGACCCACGTGTGTGTCTCACCGCCGTCGCCAACCCCCTTGGCCGCTGATTCGCGACCGCAAAAGAAGCACGCACAAGCGCTAACAAGGGTTAGTATCCACCCACCCCGCGCCCGATTCGGCGCGAAGTGGGATAGACACCCTTGATTGATCACACCATCATGTCCACTCCCCACCCCAAGCCAACACCGCGCCACGCTCCTCCCGTTTCATGGCACCGCCGCCCCACCCGACCCACGTGTGTGTCTCACCGCCGTCGCCAACCCCCTAAGCCGCCGGTTCGCGACCGCAGAAGAAGCACGCACAAGCGCTAACAAGGGTTAGTATCCACCCACCCCGCGCCTGATTCGGCGCGAAGTGGGATAGACACCCTTGATTGATCACACAATCATGTCCACTCCCCACCCCAAGCCAACACCGCGCCACGCCCCTCCCGTTTCACGGCACCGCCGCCCCACCTGACCCACGTGTGTGTCTCACCGCCGTCGCCAACCCCCTTGGCCGCTGATTCGCAACCGCAAAAGAAGCACGCACAAGCGCTAACAAGGGTTAGTATCCACCCACCCCGCGCCCGATTCGGCGCAGAGTGGGATAGACACCCTTGATTGATCACACAATCATGTCCACTCCCCACCCCAAGCCAACACCGCACCACGCTCCTCCCGTTTCATGGCACCGCCGCCCCACCTGACCCACGTGTGTGTCTCACCGCCGTCGCCAACCCCCTTGGCCGCTGATTCGCGACCGCAGAAGAAGCACGCACAAGCGCTGACAAAGGGTTAGTATCCACCCACCCCGCGCCCGATTCGGCGCGAAGTGGGATAAACACCCTTGATTGATCACACAATCATGTCCACTCCCCAGCCCAAGCCAACACCGCGCCACGCTCCTCCCGTTTCACGGCACCGCCGCCCCACCTGACCCACGTGTGTGTCTCACCGCCGTCGCCAACCCCCTTGGCCGCTGATTCGCGACCGCAAAAGAAGCACGCACAAGCGCTAAACAAGGGTTAGTATCCACCCACCCCGCGCCTGATTCGGCGCGAAGTGGGATAGACACCCTTGATTGATCACACAATCATGTCCACTAGTGCTCATGAAATCTCCGAAACCGCGCACTTAAGATGCTCCATCCCCCCTTCGAGCTTGCCCGAGACACCTCCCAACCCCCGAGCCTCAAGGAGCCACCTAAGCACTTCTGTGACTGACCCTGCCCGCGCATTTAAGATGCTCCATCCCCCCTTCGAGCTTGCCCGAGACACCTCCCAACCCCCGAGCCTCAACATGCCCCCACGCCCCCTAGTTGCTCCAAGGACCGAGATTGATGCCACACGCCCCTCGCCCCTCCACAGCTTGAGCCTAAATCTGAGCGCCCGCTGCCAAGCTGTGTCCAACCCCAACACTCCCGCTGTCATTCTGCGGTGCTCGCACTGAGCGCCCCGAGGTCAGGTTGGGAACTTGGCTCCTGCGCGCTGGATATGCTGAGCTGAGATTGGAATCCTTGGTGGCAGCAGCTGTGTGCGTGTGTCATAATTTGGTGTGGACTTCCTTTGATGACGGAACTCAAACCATAGAGAGAGGAATATTCGCATCAGAGTAAGCTGCCATCGTACCCTCCTCGGGGGATCAAACCATTACACACACCATTTATAGATGGCCGGCAGTCTGCAACCACCACTGTTGGAAGCACTAACCACGGTCCTGTGGAGCTCGGGCCGTGCCCCTCCCACGAGGTGGCATTGCCATTCCTGCCGGGTGGCGCCCACGGCTGTGTGTGGTAATGGGACCGGACTTCTTTTGGTGACGGATCTAAGACCACACCAGAGAGAAACCCGCATTAGAGAAGGCTACCGCCGTCCGCTGCTGGGAGGATCAAACTGTTTCATACACCGCTTGTAGTCGGCCGACAATCAGCAACCACAACTCTGTGTGTGTGCTTATCCTTGGACCGACTCCTTTGGCACCCCGTAGCCACAGAAGACCGGCTGCACTATGTACCCACGCCGGGGATTGAAGGATTCAGCACACACTTCGGGACAATTATCCGGATTCTGTGTGTGCATGCTTATCCTTGCGACTCCGTAGCCACAGGAGACTGCACTATGTACCCACGTCGGGGATCAAAGGATTCAGCACACACTTCGGGACACTCATCCGGATTCTCCGGAGCTCACTAGTGAAGAATGGGACCCCCTAAGCCTCGCTGAGCCACCCGAGCCTCTGCATCTGCATGAAGCCGGTTCATCCCTGCCCCCCGAGCTGCGCGAGCCATATCTCCACCACCAAGCCCACGCGCAAGACCACCCCTCTGCTCCTTGAGTGTGTATGCTTATCCTTGCAAATCCTTTGGCACCCCGTAGCCACAGGAGACTGCACTATGTACCCACACCGGGGATCAAAGGATTCAGCACACACTTCGGGACACTCATCCGGATTCTCCGGAGCTCACTAGTGAAGAATGGGACCCCCTAAGCCTCGCTGAGCCACCCGAGCCCCTCTGCATCTGCACGGCCAGCGCACTGCCGCCTTGTGCCTGAAGCCGGTTCATCCCTGCCCCCCGAGCTGCGCGAGCCATATCTCCACCACCAAGCCCACGCGCAAGACCACCCCTCTGCTCCCTGAGCCTCACTGGGCCACCTGAGCCCCTCTGCGGCTGTCCTGCCGGCGCACTGCTGCTGTGTCTCTGGAGCCGGCTCACCCCCGCCAATCGAGCCACCCCTCCACCACCAAGCCCACACCCCACATCACCCCGCTGCCGCCTACAGCCTGGTCTCAAGAGAACTTGCCCACCCACGCCACGGCCAGAATGCCCAAGCGCTGTCCCAAGGGGCTGAGAATGATAAACTGGGTTGCCCTCATCCAAACTTCCGCCACTTAAGCTGTGCCGCCCGTCCTTTTATGTGTCGCAGGTAGTACAGTGCTGCGGCACAAAGGTGATGCTGCTTTCGAGGCGAGTGCTAGTTACGGGTTCGAGGGTAGAGGACAGGGGATCGCTTTGGCTGCAAAGATTGCGACACGGTGGGAGACGTGAACAAACCATTGAAAGCGAAACGCCGCTATCCCTAAACCATCCCTACAGTGCAACCTGCAGTGGATAGACGCTAAAAGTAAATCACGAATAGTTGTGAGGAACGAAAACACCGCCTGGCTGCGAAGCGCTGTTGCGCCTCCAGTGCACTCTGTACTGGTTGCACGCTGTGATGGAATAACATACGTCGGGGTCACTATTTTGACCTGTAAGACAGTGAAGCACGATGCCAAAGCACAACAGTAGTGTTGACTGTGAGGGCAGGCGGCATCAGGGCGGGGATGCCCCCTTCACCTTCAGCAAGACGTTCCTTGGTGGCATCTGCTTTGGCTTTCGCCGCTTTAGCTTGACTTCGCCGCTTCTCGAGCTGCTTCTGGTTGTAGTCGAGCACGCTCTTCCGGATTTTCGCCTTGGTCGCAGCTCTGGTAAGCATCGCGCGCAAACACTCCAAAGTATGATGCGCGAACGGTCGAGAGCTCTCAATGCCAAGGAAGGCAAGTGGCGGGAAAGCTCGACCACCGTTAAAGACCCCTAAACAGTTTTCAGGTCCCCAGGGAACGGGAATGAAGGCGGATTATGCGCGCCAAGGCTTCCAGAAGAAAAGCGAGAGAAAAACAGTACCAGATGCGCGTTGCTCCCTCGCAACAAGCCCGAGAAGGGCACGGCGAGGGTGGACTAAGACTAGTTGCGTACTCACGATCAATCCCCAATTCCGACCAATATGAGCAGTGCCTCTGGAGTCTGGGTTCGAGAAAGTGATTTCTACAACGGCCTCGGTATGCGTGCATACGAGGTGGGTCTGAGAGGAGAAGGGAACAGGCCATGGAAGCTTCAAACGGGCGTACGTGTGTTTTGGGCGAACAGATCGTTGGATTTTTTCTTGCACTTCCTTTCTGGCCATTGCTTCTTTCGTTTTTTGGCGGATTTTCTCGATGGTCGCTTTGTCATGCTTCCTGCCCTTGTTCCATGGGACCTAGAGCACAGCAGGGTGTGCAGTGAGCGACCAGCGGGAGTCGAGGCACGGTGCGCGGTCCAAGCGGATTAAGTTGCACTCGCAGATACATGAAAAAAGGACGAATAGTGTCGTCCGAGAGATTCAAACTGACCCTGCCAGAGTTAGCCTTGCTGATTTTTAAACGCCGTTGCCTCTCCTTCTCATCGCTCGCCTCCTTATCCTCCTTAGCTCGAACTTCCCGCTCCTCATCGGCTTCCTTGATCGATTTGAGAAGAAAAGATTCCTTGTTTTCACCTTCGGTTTCTCCCTCAGAACCGCTAGCTCCATCTGCCCCATGCGCTCTGCCGACATCACTCGGCCGCACTTCTTGGGTTGACTGTCCGTCCAGTCGCTCCGCTGCTTACCGCTGGAATACCGTCCAGTCGCTCCGCTGCTTTTTAATTCAACCTTCGTTGTTCCAGACTACTGATACTGTCTCAGCTTCCCAAAGAGAAAGACTTTCCTCAGAAAGTGACACAGATCTTTGACCTTACCAGACGAGAGACCATTGGTTTGGCCGAGACAGGTACGATACGATCTGTGACGCATCCTACCCATCTACAAGTACTGAACGATGATACCCCTCGCCTGCCTGCGTTCAAACCTGGCCGCCATTCGCCAGTCGCTCCACTCCTGTCAATTCTACCTTGGCCACAGACCAGAGAATTGCACATCTACCATCCCCGATACCACGATTTACCAGCTCCGTCTCTATATTTATACTACATTGCGAAGTTTTATATCCATTTACCATTAGGCCACGACCATTTACCATTCCAGATCCTCGTTTACCACGCTCCGTTCTGAAATTACCAGGCTTTTACCATGCTTCAACCTATGTTACCGCAAATTACCAATGATTTACCGTCAGTTATTTTTTTTAATAAATATTTTAACGTTTACCACCTGATTACCACCCCACATAGGGGCTTACCGCCGTTTACCACCAGTTTACCACATTTTAACACCAGTTTACCACATTCTACCACGATTCCTTCTCAGTGTGGTACTTAACACGCACTTGCTTTCGCACACGGTCGATCAGATGTTTGACCTCGGGCCGGTTCGCGAGTATTGGATGTACGTGTTCGAGTCGTATAATGGGAAGATCGGGAGATGGGTGAAGAACAACGCGTTTCCAATACAGAGCATCATGAACGGCATCGGCAGACAGGACATGATACGGTTCGTGCGTGGACTCCTCATGGCATTACGCCAAGAGGTGCCAATGCCGTTCCACACGAAGGTCATCACCGTGGACCCGGTTGGCGTCAACAACGTGGGGGAAACCCACAATCTCACCGACCTCGAGCAACAGCAGCTGACCAAGTGGATGAGGAACAATATCCAGCACTACATAAATCTCGAGGAACTCGTGGAGAACTGCAACCACCTCATCTCCAAGTAAGTCGCATGTGGAGCATTGCGGGTGCACGTGTACCCACCATGTGCCATAGGTCAGTACGTGTGCACCCGGTCGCAACCGTTTCCAGTGCTGGCCCGGTACATCTGCACCTAGCCTGCATCCGTAATGAAGTGCACGCGCGGTACATACGTCCCCGGCATTTCCGTAGTTGGCTACTGCCCGGCGGTCCTTGTGGGAGGACCCAAATCGCGTTCGGTCCTCCCACAAGGACCGGCTTTGCGGGGATTTTTTAACCATCTTTTTGTGCTGGTACCTATTGACTATCCTCCGGGTTTTAGCATCTATAGGACCTAAACTAAGTGGGAACATATGCCATATACAATATATGTTCATATACTCACGATATCCAATGCATTTGTAGCATGCACCCTATCATTTTTGAGTTTCAACCTTTGGAGGGCATTCAAAAACATGGCATGTCACTCAAATAATTTTATCCAATTGAATTTCGAGCTGAATCATCCCGTCAGGCAGTAAAATTTTATCCTAACACTATACCCAATCATGCTTACCACATTTTGCATGTTGGCAACTTCATATTACACTGGCAGATATGTAACTTTTGGGTTTGGGTCCGAAACCCTGATTATAAGGTCGATTTTATCATTGTATTTCTAGCCAAGTGTAAAGTTCTAGATGCCTGAAAACATATGCATTTAACCGTTTTACGCTCTGTCACGTTGCAGTCATCATATATACCTATCAAATGATTTTTAGAATGCTTAACATTATCGATACATATTAATGTCTGCCTTGTGCGCGGCAATGAGGTTCCATCTATATACAAAATCTTGATGGCAAATTTCACCCAAGTCAGTTTTTTTGTGGGTGCATGACATTGCGAGGGATATATCCCGCAGTATTATGGATTCCGAAGATGTTGTACATTGCAGAGGGCAAGAATGGGTCATGTTACAATATATTTCATGTGCAGTGGGCGCCAGGAAGGCCACCTAGTGAGCGTAGGTAGCTTGGAATAATCCGGTCCTTGTGGGAGGACCGGCCTTTTTATTTAATTTTGAGCGGTCTCACCCCCACTTTTCAATGACGTAAATCACATAGCTACACCGAGTATACCGCCCAACATAAGTTTTTAGATAATTATCGGACACCTAAATATGACCTCAAAGCACGCATTTACCGACTATATCGAAAAAACGCGGCCTATGGCCCAAATTCACTTCGGTCCTTGTTGTGGGAGGACCGGACCTTCGGGCAGTAGCCATAGTTCTTAGGCGCCATGTGTTGTTTGCAGACGGCGCACCTTCAGGTCAAAGGCACCGGGTACCGCCAAGTACAAGATGCACATCGACCTGGACCCCACCCCATGGTTGGGAAGACAATACACAGAGTATGAGCGCGCTCTACTCGAAGGTTGCCCTCCTCGATGCCGCAAGTTCAATCGAGTGCAAGTGGGTACGATGAAGTTCCGGACCGCATCCATGGACAAAAAGTTCAAGACAGTGCAATGTTACTTCCGATCCTTTTACGTCGAGAGGGTGAGGACGAAAGGTCGCGAGCAAACAAAGGAACAAACAGACCGGCGAGTACACCATCATGTACCGCCAGTACCCGTACACCCTCGGTACATACACACCTAACATGGGAACGTGTGGGTACATATGTACCCGTCATGGCGTTATGCTGGGTACGTCCTGGGTACACATGTACCAGTGTACAGTAGTGTGCAGGCCGAACATGCATGCACGAGCCGAGCGGTGCGAGACTGATTTGATATCGATGTGATGGTACATACGTGCTTGATGTCGGGAGGGGGGATGCTTATATTCCAGGTTCGGCCGGGTGGATGACATCTATCGAGTGGAGCTTGGAGGAAGACCGTACGTGTTTGTCAAGGTTTCGTGGCTCAAGAAGCCAACTAAAGCTTTAACGGCCGCTTTGCGTGCGAGGCATTCCATCATAGGAGCGGATAGTGTTTCAAACTGCTTCTACGTACTGTATTGGACCCAGAGAATCCGGCCACTGAATTCGATCGAAAAGAACCGTTTATGCTTGCCGAGGAGATTGCTTCTCAAGTGGTGATTCGAAAGCATCCTTGCATGGAAACCTCGGTGGTCTTGGATCCGCTAGCCGACTTCTTTGAGCAGATTGTCCGAGATGAGAATCCCAGTGACGATGAGGCATGATAGATAAACATAGGTAAATGTAATTGTATATAATGATCGTTTTTGTTATGGTGAATTGTTAAATTCACACATGGTACATTGTCGGTACACGTGCACGCCATATATAACACGCGTGGGGTAACTATGTACCCACGTCGTACTAAGGGGGTGCGTTCACATGTACCCAACATGCACTAGTCTGCCATTTGGTACATGGCTGGTACATGTGTACGAGACACCATGTACCCAGCATGTACTCAGCATGTACTGCATGGTACACGTTGGGTGCATGTGTACGAGGAACCATGTACCCGGCATGTACCTACATGTACCCGCCCGGTGCATGCTGGGTGCATGTGTACGCACTCGATTGCGTACACATGCACCCCGCATGCACCGTTCTGGAAGTGTGTACCCGTCGACGGGGTACATGTAGGTACACGTAGGTATACGCCAGTCCTGTTTTCCGGATGTCCATATCTGAAGGAATAACTCATTTGTTTACATCGAAACTTGTCAAGGATGTCTTCTTAGTCACTCATGGCCTTGACATATATGTGAAAATATTGCACTTTTTTACAACTCGGATTTTCACTGAGTTTTGGGCCCCAAGTTGGGAGTGGGTAAATACATATGTACCTTGCCAAAGTACATGCCGGGTACATGTCGGGTACAGGCGTCCTAAATTTGTAGGGGCTTGATGTGTCACAACACGGGCTTACGGATCAGTCACAGGTCCAGTGTTGGCTACCTAGGAATCTGTCATAGGGGCCTGCACCGGGACTCCCGGTCAGGGCTGCCTATACAGATTTCAGCACACCACCCCAGCACTGTGGGTGGTGACTGACAGGTAAGTCAGAGAAGTTAAGATAAGTTAGGGCAGGAGCTAGGGTGACAAACCTAACTGCTAATCCAACTGTGCTATTCTGATACACAAATTGGAACCCTCTAGCTAGCACAAGTGCAGAAACCTACGGGCAAGTAGCTCCCGCTAAACAACTGAAAGGCACTGTGTAAGCAAACCAGATTGAAGATTGTAGATGTCAAATCAAAGCATAAACCAAATTGAAGACCATGTTGAGGTCAAAGTACATCTCAGTACACCACCAGAAAGTGGTGTACTGTACTGCCAGAGCCAGAAGGAAAGCTCACTACATTCTGAACGGGGGTCAAAAAGGCCGTTAAATAAGGGCGGAACTGAGCGGCGAAATTGATCGCGACGAAATCTGTCGTTGGATATTTATTTTCCGACGGTGGATTATAGGGCGGAACTGAGCGGCGAAAATTTTTATAGCCTCCGATTGGTAGCGATGACATGAACACCATCCATGAGAAGAATGAATCGTCTCCGAAGTTGATGCGGATTGGATATACAAATTTCAGATCTCGACACGTCGTCACAAATATTCCGTCTGAAAAGTGAAGATACCGATCGCTTGGCGCTTGGCTCGGTGTGACGAACAGGATTTGTGCCCGACACATTTCAGGTCGCAGCTCAACAATTCAATATTATCTTTGAGGCGGTGTTCCCTGTTCACCTGTTGACTTTCATAGTACGCGCGGGACGGTTTATGCTGAGCTACGTACTTTCTCGTCTGAAAGTTTGATTATTCTCACGGAGTGGCTACAGCTCTCAGTATGAGAGGGACTTTGCACGCACTTTGATGATTGGAGCACGGGACAATCTTAGCTGTGCTGTTTTCGCTCTTGTTTCGCCACCCCAGAGCAAACAGTTATTATGCTTCGGTTTTTGACAGTTGTTTTTGCAGGCGTCTCCAGAATTCGTTCGTTGTTTTCCTAGGTGTATCCGGCTTTTCTTCGTTATGGGGAATTTCCGAGCCAGTGGACTTCTGTCGGTATGATGGCGACGTCAGCACTTACAGTATTTTGTCTTTATGATATGAACGCTCCATGACTCTCCGTTCGAGGCAGCGGGTATTTTTCGTAGACTTACTTTCGGGTGATGTCATTGCTTTGAACAGCTGACTTTATTTTCTGATAACGATCCCCTTTATTTTTCGAGATCCCCTGCTGTTGACAACCGTGAGAGCGAAGCCCGACAGCTTTTCTGTCGGCATGGGTTCAACTTCCAACGCTCTGGCTGAGTGACTGTTATGTCTTGTGTAGGTTCCTGCGCCGAAGTCCCTGATTGCGCTTCCGTTTTTAGGAAGTACCCGCCCGGGGTGTAGTCTGCTGTCTGCTGCTTTTTGAACGTTAAGGGTATTTGTGAGTGCGATGGCGCCTGTTACCGAACGCTGTCGCTGTTTACTTCTCCTAGCTTACACGTCCGCCAATGTCATTTCCCTAGGCAGTCGATGTTACTATCTTGTGACGTATCTAATCTTCGATATCCCCAGCTGTTGACAACCGTGAGAGCGAAGTCCGACAGCTTTTCTGTCGGCATGGGTTTAATTCCCATCGCTCTGGCTGAGTTAGCTGTGTGTTTCACGCAGGTCCTAAAGGAGTCTCTTTGTTTTCTTCCAATTTAGCCTGTGCCCTTATTTAGATTGAATAGGTCTCAAGAAGTGTTTCGGTTTAGAATGCACGTGCATACGGCCCTGTGTACACCTGCATCCACGCTGCATACGGTACCGGTGCCAGATTGTACTGCGCATACGGTACTGTGTGCACCTGCGACTTTCTTCGTTGCATGATGATTTGTAGAGATTTTGTAATAAGTAATCCACCATCCAAGGTTTGTTATTTTCCAGTCTAGCACCTCCCGCTTATGCTAGCTGTGCATTATTATGTTTCATCTTACCGTGGCGGTTGTTGCAAGCCATCTGAGACTAAGTAAATATTTATTCATCACACAACACGATAATAAAGATTACTTGCACATCATAATATATGAACTGTCTGCATAGATTTACATAGCGTGATTGCTAGCGTAATAAGTTGTGAAACTTGCGACGTGAACCGTGACGGACACTCTGTGGTACTGAGCGTGTGCACGCTTGCATGATGAAAATCAGATTCAGTATGGACTTATGAAACTTCATTAAATTTATTCATCGTTGGAAACGAAGAGTCATATTTTATTCTCGTCTGCGATGTTTAATTTGTCGGAGGAAAATCAAATCTACAAAGCATTTTCACTCGTGTCAAGAATAAAAAATGTGTACCGTACATGCCAAGGGAATAATAAATGAATCGTACGGCATGGGATATGTCGGTTACAAAATTATTTAACGGCCTTTTTGACCCCCGTTCAGAATGTAGTGTACTCGGGGTCAAAGTCCAGAGGAGCACCGTCGCCACAATGTCCACGGTAGTAGCTTGCAACACTGCTCTCCAATGGGTCAGACGGCCGGTGAACCACCGTCGCAGCACCCAGGGAGTGCGGTACTGCATCCAGAGTGACGGGGTCCAGCTCGGATATACCAGAGTAGATGCATAAATCCCCCCTGCACAGCACAGGTTGCGGTGCAGCCAGACCCGATACCTGCACAGAGTCGATGTCATTGGCCGCCGTGTAGGCGGCAGCTCCCACTCCCATGATCGCGACTTCGCGAGATCAAAAGAAAGAGAGAGACAAAGTAATGAAACCCCCACGGGCCCGCGTGTGCGGGGAAGCCCCATGGCGGCTTGCCACAACCGTAGGTGCGGGATGCACCACCAGACTGAGGCACGTGGGTCGCGGACTCCGACGCATGATTTGCCGAAATGGCCGGAGTCCGCGGCTGAACGATGAAGCTGCCGTCGGCGAGGTCCTCGTAGTCGTCCGTGTCGTAACCCGTGAGATCAACCTGCTCGAAAGCGGCGTGGTTCACGGTTTGAACGAACCCAGCGAACTCACCGTCCGCGTCCGCTGTGGTGGTTACCCGCGCCGATTGCAGTGGCGCGGGTTTCACATCCTTCCCCTGCGAGACAGGCATAGCAGGGGCCGGCACGGCGGATGCCGATGCCGCCGCACCACCTGCCGGAACCTGCTCCTCCGGCGTGGTCCCCGCTGCGGCGGGTCCGCACACCAGAGCCGAAGCCTGCCGCTCGATGCCGTCAGGAGGCGGGAAAGATGCGTGCGTGAAGTGCACCTGGTGATTAGCCGCGGAGTGAACCTCCGCGGCAAGATCGTCGAGCCGTCGGAGAATGTCGTCTCCTACGGGCTCGACGGAAGCCGACTGTTGCTCCACCGAGAAGCCGTAAGCGGACACGTCGATGCCGCCCACCGCTCCCGCACAAAGCACCGCAGGCGGCCCGTACGCGGCGGCCGCATGAGCAAAGGACTCCGCGCCATCGTCCGCTGCCTGCTGGAAGAGTGATACGGCGGAATAAACAGGCGCCGTGAATATATTATCAGTATACAAATAAACACTGCAAAGTTGGACAGCAATGCAAGTGTACGGATGAGCGGGTTTGTGAGTGCAGTCTCTGTAAGAAGATCTGCTGAAGCACAACGCTTCCTCACTTTTGTACCATACGTCTCCCATCATCTTAGATGGTACCGCCATTGGGTTGTGAACCCGAGACGTAGGTTGAACGACCAGCATGGTAATAACGACTAGTTCGTTCATGCTGCGCATGCGAGTTCCGCGCATGCTGAAAGCCAAGATGGTTCTTGTTTGTATTCAAGATGTATCTTTGCTTTGCCATCTTCGAGTTCGACATACGAACTCTCGATGACAGGGATGCCTGATGATATGACATTATCATCTGGCGACATGTACAGTCATCGTCGACCGTACTGACGACTGTCATATTAATATATGACGCGACTCGACATGTACAGTCATGATCGACCATACTGTCGACTGTCATAATAATATATGACACGACCGACCAAGGATGGTAATTAGTTTGAAAATCGTAACCTATTACAAACTAATTAGCCGATTCTTCTAACTAATATGATTATAATTAGTTACAACCCCCAACCGATATGATTGTAATTATGCACATTCTCCAAACCTATTAGGTTACCTATTAGTAGACTACTGCAACCTATTTGATTAGTATTCTTACAGATTTCAAACCTATTAGGTTAGATGCTTATTTCCAGTGAGAACCTATTTGATACTAATTAGTTCAGCTTGGCAACCTATTGTGTTAGTAATTTCGGAGCTGCACAACCTATATGATAACAGGTTTCAAGACTAATTAAACCGGTTTGAGACTACAACTAAGCAAATAAGGTAGGCAGGAAAACACATGCACTGTGGCAAGTCAAATTAATACTTAGCACTCACTCGCAGCAATCACTGATTCTAACCCTGAGCATATGCTCCAAAGTGTCCTCCTCAGTATTTTTTCGCAGGTCGTCATGCATTCTGCCCGCTGCACTAAACGTCCGCTCAACACCCGCAGTAGTTGCAGGGCATCCTAAAAACTGAAGAGCCATGCGGTAAACATCAGGCAGGTCTTTGGCTTTTGCGTTCCACCACACCATCACGTCAAAACCGTCCTCGTTAGCTTCTTGGGGCAAGGAAAGATAGCTATCCAGCTGATCTTTCTTCACAACAGGTGTGCTAGCCCCCGTTTTTTTCCTCAAGAAAGATGCCTCACCAAATGAACGGGGATCGGAGGCTTGCACAGCAGGTGAGCGGGCAGCCTCGGCAGCCACGGTGGGCTTGAAGTTGGTCCATGCAGTTCTCAAAAAGCTCATGGCCCGATCACGCGTCATGTTGCCACCGTCGTAGATGTTGCAGCCGTCGAAGTCCCAGTTTTTAAAGCGAGGATCCAGAAGCGTGGACACGATGTAGTCCTCTAGGATGGACATGCTCAAGTCGTTCACCCACCGTTGGACGAACTCGTCGTGCATGGCCTCGCGACCAGTGCGTACAGCAGGTATTAGACTAGAATGTCGAAGTACCGATCCATCGGCCAACACCAAGTCCACAGTGGGATCCAGTTCGCACTCGATGAGGTAGGCGGTCATGGGTAACACCAACGACATTGTGACATACTTGGTGCCCTGGATGATCCTGGTGTAGTCATACACCGGCTGCAAAACTGGAAGCTGTAGGCATCCCCACGCGAACACTGAGCATTCGTTGTAGCTAATAAAAGATATAAAATATTTCACAACATGCTACCAGCCGTTTCACCCTTTACCTACACTGCACAACCACTGAAGTCAAGGCGGCTCAAACATGAAGAAACGTCAACGTACCGCGTGCTGGATGGTCTGCCAATCCGTCAGGTCTAATTGGAAGTCACGATAAGTGGATCCGACGTCGTCAGTGCTCATCTTTAACTGAAGGGACTCCACGTCGAACATCTGCAATGCCGTTTGCTGGGGCGGAAACCACTCCCACTGGAGAAAGATGCTATTCCAGCGAATAGCTACGGAACGTGCTGGCTGAGTCGTTGGGAGCTGGTACTTTTTTTGGCAGCGATGGAGGCAAGACAGCCCAAGGGGAGATCGACGGAACAGGGCGGCTATCCCCTTGGTCTTGGTATGGACTTTGTCGATGGCAGGGACCTTCAGGAAGGCCAAGACGCATCTCTGTCCGACATGGCAAGGGCAAGGGGAGGTCTCAAACTCAGATAACCCCTTTTGAACATTGCTTGCCCCATCGGCGACAGCCTTGTGCAAACAGTCGCGAACTGTATCGACTGCCTGAGCAGCCTCTGACCCAGAAGAGGCAGTGATGAACTTGCCAACACCGATGTGTGCAAGAGCCGATTTCGTCGCGGACTCTATCTCAGCGCCAGTGTGAGCCACCTCGCCGAAAGGTACAGCTCGAACCAACACCTCGGAAATGGACGTGTCACCAGCTCGCCAGAAATACAGCAAGATTCCAAGCAGCGCGATCCCATTCTCGGACCAAATATCAATCGCTGCGAGTGAACAAACAGAAAGTCAAACGTTGTTTGATGAAAAAAACAATCAACCATAGTAGGGTATAATATTCACGGCCGTACGAGAAAGATACACCGAGGTGAAAGATACTTATACAGTCAAACAGTAATATACTAACAGTCAACGACCCGCACAGGGTAAACTATTCACATCCGGAAAATGTGGAAGCAGCGGTTGACAGTACCTGAAGAGGGGAGGACACCGCCTGCCACGTGTCGAGCCACTTTTTGCCGATCGTGAGCCAAGGCCCTGCCTGCTTTGACACAAAGCTGGCGCACAACATTGTTCTTCGTGGGCATGGAGTAGGCCCCTTCAGACGCGAACATCAAAACATCGGAGAGTTCAGTGTCACGTTCCGGGAGGCTCAGCGGACGTGCCCGCTTGCACAGCCAGGGCACGACTTTTCGGGTCAGCTGGTCCCGCTTGCCAGGCGGCCAAGAAGTAGAGCTCTTCGAGATCACGCTCTGGACACGGGGATCATCGGATCCGCCCCGGGGATCGGCCCCATCAAGGAAAGCCTCAGCTTCCAGTTCAGCAAGGTGACTCTTGTGGACGTAGGAGAGGTGCTGTCGGGCATTGGTGGTGTTGGTGCAGGAGGCAAGCCGGGCATTGCAGTTCTGGACGGCGCATCTGAGACCGATGGGAACGTTGGTGGTGGGGCAGATAATCTCGTTGAACAGCGACCAAACCTGCAAGGAAGCCACCAACAGTACATGTTCGTTATTGCTGTCAACGACGGAAGCAGACCAAATTAACAAACAGATATCAAACTCGATGAAGTTTAACACAGCGCTCGCACGCTAATCTCGCCGAAAATCCTTTTGAGAATACTACTAAAAGAATTGAGAATTCCACAACAGCACCGACACAAGCAAGTCAACAACGAACCTTTGCAGCCCTACGACCTCGCATGGCAGGTCGAAGGATCTCGTCCGGCTCATCATCATCATCTTCATCGCTACCGACGACATTGTTAGCGGACGGGTGGGTATTTTCAGGCGCAGCGCTACTGGCGGCAGCAGCAACTACAACAGGGGTGTGGTCGTTGACAGGGGTTTTGCGTTTGCGTTTGCCGAGCTTCAGTGGTTCCAGTTGAGAGCGCTCCTTTCTGAAGGTGGCTATGTCGTCCTCCAGACCGGCTAGGTTCTCGATGGGCTCCCAAGTATCATGCGCTTGACTGTACCCTTTCCACCGGATGAGCCACTCCTCAACCGTGCGATCGCCTACTTTAGACAATCGTTCCGCTAAAATACTCTCAACATCGTAGATATCATCTGCGTTACCGCGATGGTCAAATTCGTGATTGGGCGTGCGCTTGATCGGCCCCTTGCCGATGGGTGGCAGCCTGCTACTATTGCTCGAAGGTTTGCTTTTCTTGGCTGCCCGCTTACCGTTACCGCCCATGATGAACAACTAGAGCTTTGACTGGGGATGCTGGGTGCTTTATAGTCTTCAGCATGGTGGTGCTGGTCGGTGGTGAAGCATTTCAACATTTCAAAATCTGACCATAATATCGGACGGCGCAATGTCAGGGCATGGGCATTCTACCAATCACCGTGCACCGTGCCGACCTAACCGATTTTTCGCTTTTTGCGGGCAACCAATCCGATTAATAGTGTATGCGATTTATTTGCTGTGGAATTTTGAAAACCGATTGTATTGCCGATTATTGCCCACGATAACCGATTCGATTGCGGTATGCGATTTGCCACAACCTATCCGATTAGTAATTAGTCCACGCTGGTAATCGATTCGGTTCTAATTAGGCCACGCTCCAAACCTATACGGTTTATAATTAGTTCCGAGTAGAAACCTGTTCGATTGTAATTAGTCACGAATCGCAAACCTATTTGATTGGTAATTCTCGATCGGGGAAATCGATTCGATAGGTGTATACACTATTAAATCGATTAATCATAATTCCTCGACTAATCGATTACCATCCTTGCGACCGACTGTCATAATAATATATGACATGACATGGTATGACATGTCTGACAGGTATGACACGTATGACATGTATGACACATATGTCATCGGTCATGACCCTGACAGATCTCCCCTCTTAAAAGAGTTGTGACCTCACAACGGGCATACCTTTGTATATGTCTATGATGTCTTTGTTGTTGTCGCTTCTTGCTGGTACCAGTCTTCTTACACCGATTTGAGGCGTCCCTCATGGTGTTTTTAGGTTATTGGGGGGAACTGAGTCCACTTTAGTCCCTCACCTTACAGTTCTTAGGATGTAGCCCACCTTTCTGGAAATCGCATCGTGTTTCAGAGTGACGTTTCAAGGTTCAATGAATTGCGTTTCGTGATGCAGATTGACGCTGGATTACTGATTGATCCATACGTATCGTGCGTCAGAGTGACGATTCAAAGCATCCGAAGTCTACGTTACGGATTATTTGCGCTAGCCGTCGTTCTTTGCGAACGATGATCCCACGATTTAACGATTTATAATCGCACGATTCTCGGCCTTGTATATATGACTGATCGACGAAAACCCTTGGGTACATGTTTCCACAGTTATATATAGTGCACCCAACCCTTCCTCCCCTCCTTAAGCTACTTTGGAGGATCATAGGCGGCAACGGGGAGCCCGATTTTTGGGGCTTGTTTTTAATGCAAACGGAGTGGCCCTGCTTAACGGGATTGGACTTATAATCCTTTACCCGGTCTGCTCAACTCCTCAATATTTGGTCCGGTACGCGCGCTTTGACGAACATCTATCGCGATGAGTGAGAATGGATTCGCCACGTACTAATGTGAAATTTCTTTAGTTATGTTTGTCAAGCACAACTTAGGATCACAACTCCGTCTACCTCAGTCGATATCTCCGGTAGCTTCGGATGACTGGCCAAGAATCCGATGACAAACCACGGTTTTGGCAAAGGTAGCATTTAGCAGTTTTTCACAGATATTGGTACCCGCATATGCGTATCTGTGTAAGGGTATGATTTATACAAGGCTCACTACACCTTAGCAAGGAAGGATCAATTCCTGCTCCTGTCATATCAATTTGATGCAGGGTAAAAATGTTAGGGATATAACCCTGCAGTTCTCGGGTTGCAGCCCATTGCACCGAAGGCGCATCGCAGTTCTTGGGATGCAGCCCTGATATATATATATATATGACCGATGGACGAAAACCTCTTGGGTATATGTTTCCACGGCCTGATTATTATTTGGTCGGCAATTATTGGCAAAAGTCATTGGCTATCAGCTTTTGACTCAGAAGCCACAATGTTATAGAAGCTGCGACCTATTGTGATCATATGCGGCAGTTATGCCTTCAGCATACGTAGACAATATGATTATGTGGAACTTATAATCTCACTTAAGTTGCATCATGATAAATTTATCCAGGTGTTAACAAGTGTTCAGGATTTGATAAGGGGTTGACGCCCCACAAGCCAAAGGTCACTGTCTCATAAGGCTCGCCTCAAGTGTGCGGTTTTGAGGATTAGCGTCCTGGCGAGGCACAGTCATGATGCTTCCTAGTCCATAATGGAGCTGGAAATGAGAATGCTCAAGATATCCGAAGACAGGAAGGCTTTTGGTTGGCCAGAGTTACTGTCAAGATGCTTAACCTCGATGGGGTTGCATTCGGATACAAACTGTGCAACCATGCATGTGACTTATACATTGGTGTATGATATTGATGAATTGTCTCTTGTCATGAACCTGGAAGGAATGACGGGCAAATAGCTAGAGTGGCGGATTTACTCACTCGGCTTTGCTGTTATGGAATTCGATGCCTGATGGCACAACTAGCAATCCTTTGCTCAGATGCTTTCCTTAAGACATTGGCAACAACTTGTGTGCCAGCTTCTCTAGATTTGGGGAGAAACCATGGATCAACAATTTATCAATCAAAACACATGTATCAAGGTTGATTCATCGAATCCTTCAACTCTTGAATTTCGACAATCAGCATCTCAGGCTGTTGACGTCAAAGTGATGGTCGTAAGCTTACAATATAGCTTATTCACATTTGAAAAACCATCGTTCTCCAGTGTCAGTGCCCTTCATATAATATGATAGAGCCGGAGAAATATGCATCTATGATTTCTTCATAATGAACTTTATGTGTCAATAAGTCAAATAAGACTTCATTTGATGTTTCAATCGGCATGATGTACCGTGTCATCAATTTTATGGCTGCTATACACAGATGCTGGAACTTTTGATAAGATCTTTAATTTTCCAAGCAAAATCACAATGATGTAAGGTGTGGCAGCTGTATGAAAATGAATGAATCTATACTCTTCCTCCCCCTCGCAAAAAGAGATGTATCAAACCAATCAAATGGTGATGGAGGATGTTATTCAATCATATGTTATGTGAAAAATGGTTTGATAGAGAATCAGACTGAGATTACTCATCGAATGCTTTAGAGGTAACAATGTCAATCTGAACATTGATTCTCTCTACGTCATATTGGCAGTATGCCTGACGTTTTTGAATGTGGCAAATGCCAGATGATGTCAAATGCAGTCGTTGGGTTGCCGCCCACATACTTTGTCAGTTCAGGGTCACTATAGTGTACCCAACTTAGACAATGGTTCTGGATAATGATTGCCATGATGAACAAAGAAATCAGTGATGGTACCGAAGTTAACTTTGGTATCGAAGCTAATGGAGAGTCAATCAAGAAGTGTCCGTAATGACAACAACTTACTACGAGTTGTATTTTCGTAGTTGATGGATGGCTGTTATGTCATTTCATTATGAATAGAACATGGCATTGCCTAGTGATATGTGTATATTCTTCAGCAGATGATCACTTATCTCAATGGTGCCCATTTTATTTTTGGGCAAACACTATTCAGAGACTTGTTATGATAAAGAAGTATGAATGATAAATGTGTCATTTCAATCCGATAGAATTGTGACTTGTTTTATGACTATAACATTTCTATCACTTTCCAGAATGAGGATGAACTGCGCTTGGAAACCGTATGCAGATTGCGGGTTTTCCAAGACTTCGTGGCCTAATGGATGAGGCAACAAATTTCTAAACATTCCAGAATGAACTTTCAAAGAGTCTTTATTCCTCAATGAAGCATGCTTGTCTTATGCCAAAATGATATGAAATTACAAATATGGTGTCAATCTATATGTGGATGGTTTATACCATTGTATGCTATTCCACAAATAAGTAGTGATGTCAGAATAAAAACTTTGGACAATTGCAACTCAGTACAAACTTGAGTGCATACAAGCCCACTTATATGGTCAGAATCTGAATCTAATGTACTTTTCTAGCTAAAGCTACCATTGACTGTCCAGCATCCACTGAGGACATTGTTTCTTACGTCTTTTGGCATCACGCTCAGCTTTTTTCTTATTCTGCAAGCGCCTCTTTGCTACTGCTACATCCGGAACGTTGTACCAGCCACGAAACTTGCTGGAATCTACTAGCTCATCTTCTGAGCTTTCTTCATACAAAAGCAAAACTGGCTTCAACATGTCTTGTTCTTCCATCGAGGACGAATCACACAGGGAGGCAGCAGACCTGCAGCATGCGAAGAAAATAAACAGCAAGAAAGTCACTATGCAAAATCACCATTGAAGGAGATGACTTTCATCATAGGGTGGTATATTGGTTGTTTCATATGACACATAGAAAATATGAATAATTCTTAGAGAATTTTGGGATAAACATCCTGGATTGGTTGTGCTTGATTGCTTTATGCCCAAAATTGACCGAAGAGATTGCTTGCCATCTTTTAGCCATATAGCGTGGAGGCTGCTTTACAACGGTTGGGTCATAAGCTAAATAGCTATGTCAGCTATGTCGGAGGCTGAATAGCCATGATTGCACAGACTCTGTCTTTCATGATGAATAGACCTCTGAGAAATGGTGTCTGAAAAATCAATACTTTGACAACAACTCAACCATTTGGTATGATGAAGAGCTGATGATCTTTGTTGCACTACAATTGTTGAATGTGCACTAATGAAATGCCTCGTGAAATATAATCTCACAGAATAGGCATTGCTCAATGGCGATATGATCAGATATGTAATGATCAATGAAGACAAGATGGTTGGTATGGCTCATTCAGTAGGCAATATTACCTCAAAGAAATGCCAATACACTTTTCAATGATCATCGGTGGCAGAGGCTATAGTGCTTGCACCGTGTTAATATACAATTTTAGTCTGGATACATGCTAGACCAGATGTATACAATGTCTAGGTCTTCAAAATCAAGCTCATATGAATGTCATGGCTGATGTATGTGTCAACTTTCATGGAGTTCTGCATGGTTTGACTGTATATAGTCAGGCTTACCAAAACAAAAACAATGATGCAACTTACTTGTTTTATTATTTGTCTTTATTATTTATTATTTATTTGGTTTTTAGTTGTATTTCTAGCTTATCATCTTCCCCCTCAAGGAAATGTATTGCTAGGCGGTTGTCAAGCGCCGTTCAAATACAACAGAGGTCCGACCTCTATATGAAGACGTGGAAGCTTTCTATGAAGTTGGATAGCAGTTCTCGGGATGCAGCCCCTTGCACCGAAGGTGCATTGCAGTCGTTGGGATGCAGCCCGAATTCACGTCATCAGCGTGGGTCATATAGTGCCCAAGCATGTGCTATATATATACAACACTACCCTCCAGCGGCGAAGTGGCTTGCTATTACCATCATCGTATGCTGTGGGATATCAATATATGATCAGAGAGCATGGATATATATATATATATGTACCATGTTTGTCAATATCGGAGAGATTATGTCTTCTTTAAAATCCTCATGACTATATGTATAATGGTGCTATACTGATGTCAACACCTTCTCTCTGAGTGATTTATTGATTTCAGATGTGATGTCGTGGCATAAAATATGTCCACGTCATTGGCACGAGTCATGTTGTGTCCATGCATACACGATCTTAGCGCAGGTCACAATACAGTGCCCGAGCATACGCGATTTTAGCGTAGGTCACATTATGCCTCTATTTATTACATCTGAGAATATCTGTTACTCATCTTTGTGAGTCTAGACAGCATTGTGTTGATTGCAATGCTTTCTCTGGTGACTTATATATCACAGATTATACCAAATGTGGTGATCAGTCCAGTGCAATATTTTGTCACCGGAATGTACAGGGATTGTGAATGATTGCAATCCAGCCGGAGGAATCTAATCTCAACAGTTTATTCTGTACTAATGAATTCATCGGAGTTATACTCATTTCGACGATTCTAAAACCCATGTCATTGTAGTGATGACAACTCATGTGAATATATAGGGTTTTTATCAGAATGCTTTTATGTGATGTCAACATATTATGAACAATTCACTTGCATCTCAGGACAAAGGAGTTACGCTTGGAAGGTCTTGCATGGTGGTCACCAACAGTTATCAGCTGTTATTCGGGTGCCAAATTCTGCCTTCAGCACTGGGACTATATCAACCAGTCTTACAGCGATGCACTTGTCCTTCCCACTCTTATAAACAGCTATAGTGCCAAAGTATATCAGGTGGGATATATATATATATACGTGGTATATATATACAATATATAACTATCATCTTCTGATCCAGGAAATGCAATTAAGCATGGTATCAGGTTATATGTTATGTATATAGTTCAGCATTCCAAACTTACTCGAGAATGTAAATGCTGAGCAAGAGTCAACTTATAGTCATTGGAATATAGTTTCCCATCTGAGTTTACTCTTTATTAGTGATGGTGGATTTAACGTTGTACAGATTTCAACGTTACTTGTGGATGCAGTGGTTTTATCAAAAGCAATCCATCAGAAATCATCAGATCGGAATATAAAATGGATATATGTGTAATCCTATCCACCTTCTTCCCCCCTTGAGGAAGTGTAAACACATAGGCAGTCAGTTGCTTATATATTCCATAGCATATAGCTTACAGCTTATAGCTTACAGGAAGCAGCTCATACAATTTTAGGGTTGTTGTCCAACAGTTCTTGGGTTGTTGCCCGATATATAATCATGTCTGTTTCGAAAACAGCATGATATTTTAATGCCAAACACGAAGTTTGTCGAAATTATAGTGGCACTTTAGGGCATATATGGTTACAGTGGCCCTTATACCCAATAATGTGATTAGGGTGTTACATGGTATCAGTAACCCTAATATAGGTAAAAAATAAGCAGCATAATGTTTTTGCAAAGATTTTTAAGCAAAACTGCATTTAATACCTACATGAATGTAAGGTGGTTTTCAGGAGGTACGTTACACCCCTGTTATACACATTCAATTTTTAGGGTGTTACAGGGCGTTACACATGCTGCATAAATCAGGGATTGTTATTTGATAGGTAAACATTCATTTTAGCAAAAAAAATCAATCCGAAATTTTCAAAATGTGTTTTACGTACAGCATTTTGAGCGATTTATTGTTACAGCAATATGTATACCCCTACATATTCCACACCCAATATCTAGGGCGTTACACGAGATATGACATGTGTCATTATGATTTCCTGATACCTTAATAGGTATAAAATCATAATTTTAAATAAAATGGGCACACATTTTTCATTTTGAAATCATGCGTGGAGCATTTTTACCCATTTTACAGCTTTTTCAGCTATCTAAAATATTGCCTCGGTGACATATCTCAGTGTATATGTGGAATGTAAAGTACAGAATCACTGAAAGGAACTTCACGTTTGCACATGACAAATTTCATAGCAAATAAGTGAGTTGTGCTGTATATCAACATTTATGGTTGACAGCATTCTGGGTTTTATTGATTCAAACCCATGCACAGCAAATGTACTTTTCTGATTATGTATAGATTTATCAACTTAAGTGGGAACATCCATTCAGGAACATCCACTTCAGTGATATTTGTCAACCTATGATTTGTTCTGAGCATAGGTCTGTGCTTTTAAGATTTATCAAAGTGATATATCTTATTTAGAACAAATCTGGACTTTGCTGGATATAATCACAGCAACTTGACACAGCACATATATATGTGGGTGTTGTCCTTAACACTATTGTCAGATATCATGTAAATACTGATCTGTGTGTTGCATGCAATTGATCTGATCAAGTCTGATTCAACTGTCAATATGCAACGTAGTTGTTGTAGTTGCTCCAGCGATGATATGTGGGATGAGACGAGTGGACTGCACCCAACAGTTACCAGCTGTTTTATGGGTGCAGTATTTTGCCTTCGGGTCTGGAGATAACTCCATCCAGCCCTACAGCATGTTGTCTTATCCTGTTCCCTTATGTATCGCCATCATTGACACTTTCCACGCACATGTGTTTGGAAAGTGGTATCCATATTACCATATACAATATAGTTGATCTATTCACTCTGAGTCAGTGAATCTCAACATGTATAATGAATGCTAGTGTATGTGCAGTGTGTAGTACTGCTGATTAGTACTTATGCCAGTGTGTGTGTGTGTGTTTACTTGTACACACTCTGCAGGATATGTTCTGGGTATCACAATATCCTAGACAATTTATCATGCAAGACAGTCAGCATACCATGTACTGATTACATCTAACATGATATATCAAGTTTAGGGATCATTGTAATTTCATGCTAATCTCATTACAAAATGAGTTGCTGGATAGATTTTACATGAAGCTCAGGTGAGCATTCCATCCAGTAATCCAACATAGAATGTACATGTGATCTGGAGAGCATCTCGGCTCCACCAGGACATGACAAACTAATTATGGTGTTAAGACTACTTTCAGGCACCCTTTGCTACATGGATTCGAATATAGACTAGCATGCACTGCAATATGCTTATGCACTATGTACTACAGCTGGTATCGTGATCAAGCTGTACAGTATAGTAAAGCATGTACAATTCACAATGTTGCAATCATTCAACATAAGATGTATACATGGTATAATAATGCATGTACTGCATATTGATGATTGCTGCAAGTGAATGGTGTGCCCAACTTAGACAATGGTGTGCCCAACTTAGACAATGGTGTGCCCAACTTAGACAGTGATCCACATTCACATATTGTGCACACATTATTATATTTCTGATGAGCATGAATGCTGATGATTAAGAATATTTGTGCAGTCATCAGTACATTTTGGAATTTGCTGCAGTATGATGATAGTACATTCACAGCAGCATAGTGTAATGTATCCACAGCGGTATGTATCCACAGCATAACGATCATGTGTCCACAGCATTCCTGCATGTATACAATCATTCTGCATATGATTTCGACGCGCGTACACATATGTGCTTCTCACTGCATGTAGACACATCAGGAATCGTACGCGCTAAAATCGAGCGTTCATCGCATCTGATGAAATCATGGAAAATGCATATCGTGCTGACAGGCTAAAAATCATTGTACGCGCTGGTTATTGTAAACAGTGCGAATGAATTATTTGCAAAAATCGCTGATGTACGTCGCATACGAATGCGAGCGCGCTGCTGATGAAAAGCATGTATTGTCGTCGCCATTCATCAGCGCATGATACGAGCGCTGACATGTATACGAATCAAAATTCTGTCGATGACCACTATGTAATATATCATTCTGGACAGTTTTCGAACGTGATTCATACAAGCGCGCGCATGCTGCGATTCACTTCTGTAAAAATATGCGACCATCGCGCATGCTGCCTTCTGCAAATTAGTGCAATTATGAAAATCGTGATACTGCGCTGATGATTTTCCGCGCGAAAACGATTTCGCCGCTGATTTATCGCATCTGCGAACATGCATACATTTGCGAACCATTTATGCGAATACGTTTCATTGCTGCGCCGATGTATGACATGTGCACACCTTATCGCGTATATGTGCGATCAGCTGTTTCTGCGTGTGCGCTGCGAAAAATCTCCTCGCGCAATCTCTGCGCTGTCGATATGCGAGCGTATATTATTCGAGCTGCAGATATTCAATATTACTGCGAGCGCTGTCGCTTATGCGCCCACCTGCAAACCTGCGAACAATATGAAATATGCTACGTCTATCGCTGCACCCACTTGAGTTCTCGAGTATCGTGCCTTGACGAGTTTCTTTTAGAATACCATCTGATACGGCGAGATAAACAGGCGCCGTGAATATATTATCAGTATACAAATAAACACTGCAAAGTTGGACAGCAATGCAAGTGTACGGATGAGCGGGTTTGTGAGTGCAGTCTCTGTAAGAAGATCTGCTGAAGCACAACGCTTCCTCACTTTTGTACCATACGTCTCCCATCATCTTAGATGGTACCGCCATTGGGTTGTGAACCCGAGACGTAGGTTGAACGACCAGCATGGTAATAACGACTAGTTCGTTCATGCTGCGCATGCAAGTTCCGCGCATGCTGAAAGCCAAGATGGTTCTTGTTTGTATTCAAGATGTATCTTTGCTTTGCCATCTTCGAGTTCGACATACGAACTCTCGATGACAGGGATGCCTGATGATATGACATTATCATCTGGCGACATGTACAGTCATCGTCGACCGTACTGACGACTGTCATATTAATATATGACGCGACGCGACATGTACAGTCATGATCGACCATACTGTCGACTGTCATAATAATATATGACACGACCGACTGTCATAATAATATATGACATGACATGGTATGACATGTCTGACATGTATGACACGTATGACATGTATGTCACATATGTCATCGGTCATGACCCTGACAACATTTGCACACATGGCAAGCGCATGCACCCCCTCCGCGTCCTCCTCGTCGATAGGAATGCAGAATGCCGCGGCGGAGGTGGGCGGGTGTTGGCGCCCGCCCAACGGGCAGTCGCGGTAGAAGTGGTAGCTCTCACCTTTGCCCGCCTTCTTGCACCTACCGCAGACCGGCTTTGCTCGCTGGTCGTCCCTGTCGAATCCCACGGGCGGCACCTTGTGCTTCATGAGGAACGTAATTATTTCCCCCAACAGTCGCGGCGGGACCAGCCGCGTGCCCCGCGGGTTCAGCGGGGTACCGACAACGGCAGATTGGGGGGAAAACAGAGCGTTCCTTCGTGTGTCACTCCTCGGCGTCTACGTGGCACGGTGGGGATCCAGTATTCTGTACCGCACCAGAATCGCCATCAACAGCCAGAGTAGCTCAACGGCAGAGCGCTCGTCCGGTATGCGAGAGGTCACGGGCTCGATCCCGGCCTGGCTCACCTTTTTCGGGCTTCTGGTCTAGCGGTACAGTTTCTGTTTCTCCATGAGTGCTGCCCCATACGGTAGCCCTTCGGCTGCTGCGCACGCTGTTGCTGTTGTTGCCGTTGCTGCACCCGCTGTTGCCGCACCATCGGAGCGTCCTCCCTGTGCTGCCGCTGTACCAATTCCTCCAGCTCCGTGATCTTCACGAGGAGGGCGTCGTACTCGCTGTTGGAGAGGTGCGCGGAGATGCCGTCCGCGCCAGAAGCCGCCTTCCGTGTCAGTCTGAGCCCAAGCTTGGTAGATTTCTACCACCATGGAGCGGAGCGAGGCCAACGGGACATGGGCCAAGTCAGCAGCCATGGGGTAGCGCACCTTAACCGCAGCGTAGAACGCCGGGTCAAGCCTGGTGTACAGGCTCAGCTTACGTGTAGCCTCCGTAGGTGTCCAGTCGGAGGCCCTGTTGTCCCGCACCAAACGTCACTCCCGCGCCAAGATCGGCTGCGGGTCTACGTTTGCGGGGTAACGCAAGGCCGCATGCTCCTCCTGCTGCGACTCCCGTAGCGCCACCGGTACGCAACCCTTGATGATGTCGACCAAAGCTCGTCGGCCATCTCGGTCAGACGAAGCATCCGTACCGGTAAGCCAGACATACGCGTTGCTGTGCCTCTCCACCACGAGAGCCAGCACGTCGTACAGAAGGCCATTCACCCGGCTCACAACCGGGGTAAGGGGGTCGTCGAGATCAAAGGTGGCTACTATCCCGAGATCCTTGTGGGAGGACCTAGAACGCTCTAGATCCTCCCACAAGGATCACTTTTTCAATAATTTATTTGGGCGCCCCACGAGCTTTCTACAAGTCAACACCAAGGAATACTTTCCACATGGGACCTATATTAAGTAGTGTGGTGCGTGGTTTGACGAGAATCCATCATATATACTCCTAGCTAATGCATTTATAGCATGCCCCAACCAAATTTTGAACGGCTACGCTTTTTAAAGCTTCAAAACCGGGGTGTCTCTTCCATATTTTTTGGTCAATCGTATGTCGATCCTTTTCCACCATAGACGTGATATATCTCAAGGTATGCATGTATATTAATCATATTCGGGTCGAAATACGACTTGGATAGTGTATATTGGACACATCACACGAACGCGGTAACATGGGTGAGATATACACATTCCTTAAGTATGGGGATAATTTCGCATTTTGGGCGTAAGTCTTGGTCCATTTTAAGCTTTGAGGCTAGATCTTTGCTTTGGTGAGCACTTTAGTACTTTAATATGACTTCAAAGGCTCCCTGGGATTTTTGGGGGATTTTTTGAACGGTTTGAACTGCCGCTAGAGGTTCTAGAATACTATTTTCAGACCCTGATTATGATGGAAATATTGAATTTCGACGGTACTACACCATGTCATGCGCATATGCGGCGATTAATCCGGCTAGTATTATATTAAAGGGCTTACACAATTAGTTTTGGTCATACCCTCGAGGGTTAACAACATACGCACCAATCCGAGCTCGTGTAGCAAGGCCTAGAGTTGTCGGTACCCTAGATCCTTGTGGTAGGATCTCGCATTTTAATTAAAATTCTGTGAAAGCACCCACCCAAACCACTCTAAGATTAAAGGTTAAAGCATCGACATTTCAAGCAAAAAAATGTTATAGATAACTCAAAAGGGTCATAGATATTGCCCCAAAGCATATGCCGGGCCACTATATACGATATACAAGGTCGCCATGCCCATTTGCGCTAGATCCTTGTGGGAGGATCTGGATTAAGGATAGTAGCCAAAGGACTTCAGCTCCAGCCCAGCTGACTCGAACTCCGTACGTAGCTGCACCACCAGGTCGGACAGAAGGCCAGCGTCGTCCGTACCGCGGAAATGGTGTTTCTTGTCACCAAGAACGTCCTCGCGGACGCTCTTGGCCCAGGCACGATGTAGGCGTGCCTTGTAGATCTCGTCGGTCAACTTCGCCTGCTCCTGCAAGTAACGCCTGACGGCCACGTCGGCGTCCTCGTTCGAAGCAGGGTTGGGGGTCGGAACAGTCGGAGTCCGCACCGTCGGGTTGTTCCGAACCCCGTCGATAAGCCTCAACGAGGCATCAATGTCGCTGTCCCTCGTGAGGGACTTCTTTGCTGTGGTGATAACACCCATAACTCTGAAAGGTGGTACTGTACGCCGGGGCGCGTTCGGGTAATGTCGTGGGGAAGATGCGACGCCACAATTACGGAAAGAGCGGTAGAGCCATGCGAGCGAGGGGCACTGGAAGACGTCGTCGAGGTCGAAGGTGCTCGAGCCACCAGCCCAAAAATCGGTAGCAAGCGGGATCAGGGCAAGCGTAATACCGTAAATGAACATTGCGTCGACTAGGCCCGGTCCAGGTCGAATCCCCATAGCTGCGGCTCAAAGACGCTCACCGCAAACAGCTCATCTCAAAATTTCCCGTGCGCACCCAAACGCGCGCCGTCGCGCACCACCTCTCCAAGCGGCTGCTTTAGCCAATCATGGCCAAACTAGCTGTGGAAAATAGCGTGGCATGGGTCCACGACCTACTGGAATATCCCGGTTCACGGATATCAGACAATCCTGGAACCAATATAGATAAACTCGCATAAGAAATAAACCCTAAGCTAGATATACCCGGAACGGTCACGGAGTCGGAACGGTCTCGAGTCTAGCTACCCGTGACACCTTGATGTGTCACAACACGGGCTTACGGATCAGTCACAGGTCCTGCAGTGTTGGCTACCTAGGAATCTGTCATAGGGGCCTGCACCGGGACTCCCGGTCAGGCGGACTGCCTATACAGATTTCAGCATATGATAATATCACCTGAATATAACGAACGGGTATATTCCCCTACCTACATCTAGCGAAAGTTTAACCTAAATCTGCTCCCTAAGATACGGTACGGATTAGCTAATCGATTTCTTCACTGTTTGTGTGTTTGTGGGACGGGTAAGCGGTGGGCAAAGCGTTTGCCTCTGCGGGCTAGTGGCTACCCTTTGTACCTATGCCCTAGCCGAAGGCGACGGGACTTGAGGGTAAAAATTCAGTGCGGAATTCGCGCTCAAAGAGGCGGCATAGCGTGCTTCGACCAACCTCAAGATCCGACGGGAAAATGCATTGTTCGAAGCTCTAACAATGTGGATAATTATAGATCGTGTCGCCATCGAATCGGTCATTTTGTACAACAGCAATAAATTAGTATATTTAAGATAAAAAACGCTGCTACTCTCACCAGAAGCGGCGATAGCTCAGTTGGGAGAGCGCCAGACTGAAGATCTGGAGGTCCCCAGTTCGATCCTGGGTTGCCGCACATATTTGACTCAGCCAGGCTTGTCACGTTGTTCATGACGCGTGTGAAAATGGCAATTAGTATGGTATTGTATGGTATGTCTTGAAGGGTAAGGTCTCAAAATTATGCATTTCCACCTCCAGGAAAGGAACATCATAGATTCGATTATTATTTTCGAGTTTACAGTTTAGGGAGTTTTGTAGATTCAAGATTGTAACCTCATCGATCGTTGAGCGGATTGTGCGGATGCCATCTGACGCTTGGCTGACGCTGACTCACGTTTTATTATCTTTATGGAATTGGGCTGGTGATGTCGTGGCACTGTCGTGGCGCTGGCGCGTGGCATGTGGTGTGGCTTACACTTCATTTATATTATTTTAGTATTACATATTTTCGAAATTGTCATCAATCGACTCGTCGCGTCGCTGTCGCGTCGGCGAACTCGGCGTCGCGTCAACTGTCCACCTGCTTGCACCTGCTTGCACCACCTTGCTATGCTTTGCACACACATCCACATGCAAACAGTAACACGTTTAATCACTGAATTATAAAAATTTCTCTCTATAAAATTTCGTTTCCGTGCGCGTTGGTTTGGCATTTATATACTAGAAGTTGATAGTTGCACGAATGAACGATCACGATCGGTAATTCAGTATGCGCGTGCTGTTGGTATTATTATGTCGTTTATACCAGAATTTGCGAGTGAGCGAACGATCTGTATTTTTGACGTTGTCGATAACGTGATGAATCTCCATATAAACACAATATCCAATTGCAGAGCAGTCAGTCCAGCAGTGGCGTCGTTGTTATATAAACCTCTGCTCTTTTATATGTTTTAGGACCACGGCAAATTACCTTACTTTATACTTAAACAAGCAAACCGCGAATGGCAGAGCGGTATGATGACACTGTCAGCGTCAGTCATGATCGATGGTCCTGGTTCAGTCAGCGTTCACTGTTTCCTGTTTGGATTCTTTGCAATAAATATTGGGGAAAAAATCGGAGATGGAATCGAAGATCCCCCTCTTTTGAAAAATCGGGAAATATAATTCAGTGCCTCTTAACACTGTGTCATTGTCGAAATCATGAAGCCAGACACTGTGACACTGTACGCTGTATACGATTTCTGTCTCAGTTTTTTTTACGTCTTCATTCTTCAAATCTGAGTAAATGTGAACGATTCTTAGTAAATTAGTGGAGTTAATACTGTGTCATTGTCGAATCCATGAAGCTGTAATCGTAGGTTGTAATGGCTGGCAAGACGAGACACAGAGGAGCTGCACACACGACAGTGAGTTCCGTGATACACGACCCAGCGTCACCGTACATACGATGATGATTAACATTACCACTACGACGACACGACACGACACTGACTATACGAGATAGTATAAATAAATTAAATATAAATATAAAGGTCATCCATGAATGACAAGGTATGACTTCACAGTGCGGTAATAATTAGCCTCTCTCAATTATATTTTTAACCCAGGTCATCAGTGAATACACAAGGGGTCTGGGGCGGAGCCCCCAGCGGTAGCCCGCACACTTATATAGAAATCAGTGAGCAATGACAACGTATGACTTCACACGGCGTTAATAATAATTCAGGTCATCAGAAAAATAATGGGGTCTGGGTGGTGGAGCCCCAGAGGTACCCAACCCCCTCCTCCTCCCCCCCCCCTTGGCCGCCTCTATTTGTCGCGGGTCTCTCACTCTTCACATGATGATGATGCGGATGATGGATACTCAGGGGGGGGTTTATTTTTTCCCCACCTGTACGTTCACGTACCCCCTATATAAATGAATGATGAGATGATCGAACGATCAGATGTCAGATGGCCTAGCGGAGATCTCAAAATTGAGATCGACCAAGCCTAGTGTGTAGTGTCACTATCTAAGTTGCGACATCGACATATGATACGACGACCCAGATGTAACTTGTATATAAACGCATATATTTTGAACAACTCTATCATATGTTCATTGTTATAAATACTCTGCTAATCGGAGCTGCTATGCTATGCTATGTGATCTATAAATCTTGCACATTGACACAGGACGATACTGTACGAGTTCCTATCTATACACACATGTCACAGATTTGCACTTGGTAGCGCTATTGTCGCTCGCTCGTCATCGACAACCAATGGTGAAATACTCTGCTAATCGGAGCTGCTATGCTATGCTATGTGATCTATATCTTGCACATTGACACAGGACGATAGCGATACACCATACTGTGACACGAGTTTCTATCTATACACACATGTCGCAGATTTGCACTTGGTAGCGTTATTGTCTCCGGCACAAATAGGTATCATGAAATTTCACAAATAGGCATATTGTCTGACGTGGCAGCCACAACTACCTCTTATAACTTAGGTTATTGTAATAGAGTAATCCGCCCTGTGTGACGTATCATATCATCATACCTGTGTGTCTGTGTGCGTGTCTGCAAGGATGGAATCGGACCCCTCGCCTCGCCTCGCCTGAATCTGATGACGGATGTTTACGCTTTACGGTACTGTATGGGTATTCAGACTTCACGTGTCACTATAATAGTGTATTCTGAATTTCATTCTGGCACGACGCGACGACTCGCAATGGAATGCGCAATGAGACCACACTTTTCCTTATCGAATGCACACGAGTCTTCACTCCACTGTTCACAGCTACAGGATTTCTGCAGTAATCTTTGACTGAAACCTTGGCGTTCTTCAAGGCGTGCCTATGAGTTTGGTTTGAACGAAAATTCTTATTAGAGACTGATTCGTACGCGATTCCTAATCGGCCGACTGTGAGAGACTTTTATGAGTCACAGAAGTGCCCTGGGTAAATCAGTCCGGACCATGTTGAGAATGCTAATCCTGTTGTAGGTTGTGTCTATGTGTGAAGCTCTGTCCTTCAACTGAAATTGCGGTATTCGAAGTGCAGTGTTGTAGTGCAGTATTTCCTTTCAAAGCTCTTGAAGCTTCACTTCCCGTTGTAAAAAGGTGACTTTCCTCTATTTTGGATCGCATACTTGTTCGCGGTTTGTGTTAAAAAAACTGCATTAATCTGCGTGTGAAGTTGTACAAAGTCAGAGAGTTTGTCAAAGGGAACCCTGATGCACCGCGAGATGGTTCGTGCGCTTGAAGTATTGTATACGGCACGATTGTGTCTTCTTTACTTCAAACTCGTGAGCGTAAATCGATGTTTCTTCGGCTTTGCACTTGGAAATTTTCTTTTCCTTTTGCCGTTGCTGTAATCTATGCCACAGACCCACGAATTCTGTAACCTGCACGCGCATAAATCTAATCTTGCGGCGAGGAAGTCACTGAAGCGATCTTCTTAGTGCAAAGTATTTCTCGTGTCTGTCGCGCTTGAATCGAGTCACTCCCTGGACAGTGCGTATTCGCTGATGGAAGCAACTCTGCTGCTTCACCCGCTGAACAGTGCCTTTAGTCGCAGAAGAGTGCACGTTCTCCCTATCGTATACTCGACATTCAGTGGTCCTCAACGGAGCGTTCATCGCCATAAGAAGTGATAGTGTCGGGAAAGTACTCCTCGTAGACATAAAGTTGCACTGTCATAGAATCCTCCCGTAGGACGTTGAGTGACTCGCAACAACATCAACGAGCTTGAAGATTGCGTCACCCGACTTGCAACAGAAAGTGATGTAGAAAGTTTGGGGCTGCAGATTGCACCTTGTAAATGGATCAAGAACCTCACTCGTCCTTCAAGCCTCAATGGATGAACGCGGCACCACCGCTTGCGTCTACTCGACCTAATCCAGATGCGACCTGTGAGATGTCACAAGATACACCCGAAGACTGCAGGTATGCTCTACTGAAACGTGGGACGCGCCCTGCATTCGTGATCCTGCGGACACCAACAAGGCGCAGCGAAACCACTCCACCATATACATCTTTTCCGAGACTGGGCTGGAAACTCCACCTGTCCGTGCTTTCTAATTTCCCGGTAGAAGGCGCTCGAATCGCCCTTCCTATCTTCTCCAAGCTGGTTTGCGCTCGGTCGGCTGCTCACCTCAGCTGCATGAAGCGCGTATGTGTTACTGCGCATGAGGCACGAAAAACCTCGCCCAAGGGACTGTTTCGTCGAGCGTTACCGTGAGGCACAGGTTTTTCGGTCTAACAGTTAACCACGTTCTGACCAAAGCTGAGCGAATATTTCTTGTAGCAGGGTGGAGTCGGCTGCTCTAGGTGGCGGCCGACAGGATCGCCGCAACGGGCCGGAGGGGAACCCTGGACGTTGGAAAGGCGGGCATCCCCACGCCCGGCCCGAAGGCGGTCCTTCCTGGCAAGAAGGGGCTCCTCCCTGGCAAGGGCCGCACACCGCCAGGGGCCCAGCTGTTGGCCGGGGGCCTCCGGTGGACGGTTTTCCCCACAGGGGTCCACCATTTGGCCGGGGGCTTCCGGTGGACGCCCCCCCCCACGGCTTCGGGCGCGGAGCGCGAGGAGGGCATGCCCGCGGAGCCGATGCGCCCAGCTGGAGGGGCGAAAGCAACTCGCACAGAGAGCTCCCGCAGGTGAAATCTGACTCCTGCGAACCTGGCCCGTGAATTCTTGGCTTACCTTCCCCGAATGGAGGGCCCTAGGGCCGAGACACGGAGAGCAGAGCTTACCGCCTCGACGATCTTCTGCGAAGCGTTCCAGAGGACCGTCGGTGTTCTTCGCCTCGAGGCTTCCAGAACAGTCAGACTTCTTTTGGACCTCGGAGTCACTTTGCTCTTAATCACAAAACAGGCAGTCATCGCTGTAAGCTTCTCACCCGTGTCCCCCTTTGTGTCCTTGGGGAACTGATCGTCATCGAAGGTACAAAACATAGTTGTGAGTTGCGCGTCATCGTGGCATGCACTGCATTCGCTTTCTGTTGTCGCCGAGGCAGGAGGGCGGTGGATATCCTCCGGCGTCGTGCTCCTGGTTGACCTGAAGGAGGCTCCCGTGACCAAGAGAGATCAGCCTTCGCTCTGATTCATGGCGAGTGGCGAGCTGACGTGAAGTCAACGCCTGCACCTCCGTGCCTGTGCTCCCAGTCTCGATGATGAGAGCAGTCTCGTCAATAAGAGCAGTCTCGTTGAACAATTATAAGAGCAGTCTCGATGAACGATGATAAGCGCAGTCTCGATGATAAGAGCAGTCTCGATGTTAAGCGCAGACTCGACGATAAGAGTAGTCTCGATGTTAAGCGCAGACTCGACGATAAGAGTAGTCTCGACGTTAAGCGAAGTCTCGATGTTAAGCGCAGTCTCGATGACAAGACTGGCGGCGTGGATGGAGTGCAGATGTCCGGTGGTAATAGGCACAGGGCAGGCGAACACCCTCCCGGCGTGGAAGAGGGACGTGTCCAAGGCGGCTCCTGGCACCGGTCACTGGCTCCCGAAGAATCTCGGCAGGCCTACGGCAGGTGCAGGCCCTTCCCGTGTCCTTCGCGCTGCGCCACCCCCCAGCTAAGCTGAAGCACTGCCTCCAGTTGCCTCGCCCCGCGCCCCAGTCCCCTTGCAAGCACTCTTGTCCACCAGAACGATCGCGAGTGCAGCTCTGAAGGAGCACCCCAGTGGCGGCGCCACTTCCAGGCAGAGCGCGCGGCCTGGCAACCCTGGAAACAAGCCGCGCCTTCTCAGGCCAGGGGCGCTTCCGCTGACTTTGAGCCCACGCAGGCTTGTGGTTCATCGAGAGTCGCTCCCACCTACTCGTCAGTCATCCGCCCTCACCTTATGCAAGGAATCAATCATACAGCCCTGTACTGAAGTGCTGTCGGCGCCTGTTCTAGTTGAGATCAAGGTCCCAATTACGCCAGGCCTTGCACTTGTCCTTCTCTCCCATGTTTTGCGCACTCAGGATCCGACCGAGCGAAGCCACGCACCTCCCCTACTTTGCGCAGAGGTATGTGCTTGGCTCACTTGGGCCCGGTCCGCTGGGCGGCAGGGGCCGGCCTGTGGCGGGGAAAGGCGGCGCCGCTGTGGGAGAGCCGCTGCAGCCGGGAGCGCGCACGGGCTTCTCGGTGGGGCGCGGACGCGAGCTGGCGGGAGCTAGCTGGCGTCCACGTGGAGCCAGCGATGAGGAGCGCCAAGGCAGCTCGTTGCGGGCGCGCGGCTGGAGTGACGAGGGGGAGTACAGCACCGCTGAGGACCGCGCTTTGCGCTCTCCTCCCCGGCCCGCGGGTACTGCCCCTGGCGGAAGCAAGCCTGCCCTGTGAAGCTAGGCGAAGTCGGAAGCTACCTCCGCATCACCGCAGTGGTGGCACCAAGCTTACAACCGGGGGGTCGCTTGTACACGTGGCCGAAATCGTGTCATGGCGCCTTGGAGCTTGCTCTCGCGCGTCACTTGATCCCTCCCTGTCACGACCTTCCAGCAGCTGGTGCCTGCTGCTTTGCAAAATATTCAGCTCCTTCTGCATGTGCTTCGACCCGCATGTCTTCCGGCGGTGACCTATCAGAACAAGTAAGGACACGGAGGGTTGGCGAAGAGAACCTTTTAACCTAATCCGAGGTTAATAGACAGACAGCTGAAGATGTGAGGTCCCCCTGGTGTATGAACCATCCGCTATGGGCCGAGGACAAGGAGCGGTCACAGCTGAGAAGCCACCGAGCTGCCGTCCGCTACTTTCATTCCGATATCCAAGTGTCCAGTGGCGCGAGGGGCGAGCGCAGGGCCCGGTGATGCTGAACCCAGACTGCTTCGAAACGGAGGGCTTGTATGCCTGAAACCCGGTCCCCGGTGGTTTCCTCAGTTTCCCTCAGGACCAGGGAGGGAGGTGACATATGAGTGCCGCTACTGCTGGGTGTGCCTGAAGAGAATGGGGGGGTGGCACTGTGCCTCTGAGAGCGGCTGCTGGGTGTGCATGAAGAGGATGGGGTGGCACTGTGCCTCTGAGAGCGGCTGCTGGGTGTGCGTGATGGCGACAGGTGCACCACCGGGGATCAACAGTCGGGGCGGAGAGCCTCGACCTGCAGGGGCGCGGCGGGTGTACATGAAGGACAAGCTGATGCACGTTGCGCAGCAGATGCCACCTGACAGTGGGCAGCTCCCTGCTGGGGTGGACCGTGAGGCGCTGGCCCACATCCAAGCCTGTGCTGAGGGCGCAGCGCCGCCACCGGCTCCGTACCGTGCGCCGCACCAGCCTGCCCAGCATGTCTCACGGCCGCATTCGGCATTGTGGTCGCCACCTGAACCGGCGCCGTCGGACGGGTGGATGTACCAGGATCCAAACGGCCGCATCCAGGGCCCGTTCACGAAGCAGGAAATACTGGACTGGTTTGAAGCCGCGCTGCTGCCCGGGTCGCTGCCGGTGCGCAGTGCGGCGGCGCCGGCCTCTGCAGCATTCACCACGCTAGCGGAGCAGATGCATGCGTGGCGCGACGTGCATCCCCCAGCGCGCGCCCCCCCTCCTGGATTTGCTGGGGCACGCTTTGGGGAAGCAGGAGGCGATGGTCGGGTGCGTGGCACTAGTGCGGAGGAGGAAGCCACAAAGCTGGAGCGTGAGCGGGCTTCACTCGAGCAGGCTGCAATGAAGCAGGCGGCGAGGGAGCAGGCGGCAAGGGAGCAGGCGGCGAGGGAGCAGGCGGCGAAGGAGCAGGCGGCAAGGGAGCAGGCGGCGAGGGAGCAGGCGGCGAGGGAGCAGGCGGCGAGGGAACACGCGGCGAAGGAGCAGGCAGCGAGCAGGAGCAGGCCGCGAGGGAGCAGGCCGCGAGGGAGCAGGCCGCGAGGGAGCAGGCGCGAGGGAGCAGGCCGCGAGGGAGCAGGCCGCGGCGAAGGATCAGGCAGCTCAGACAGCGAAGGAGTTAGCTGCGAAAAGCCTTGCAACGAGGGTGCAGGCGGCGAAGGAGCAGGCAGCAAAAGCGCAGCGGGCAGCGAAGGAGCAAGCGGCGTCACGAGTGCAGGAGGCGAAGGTGCAAGCTGAGAAGGCGCAAGCGGCGGCAAGGGAGCAGGCGGCGAGAGCACAGGCGGCGGCGAAGGAGCAGGCGGCGAAGGAGCTGGCGGCGAGGGAGCAGGCTGCAAAGGAGCAGGTGGCGAGGGAGCAGGCGGCAAAGGAGAAGGCAGCAAAGGAGCGGGTGGCGAAGGTGGAGGTGGCGAAGGAGCAAGCAGCAAGAGAGCTGGCGGCATGGGAGCGCAAGAAGGAGCGCCGGAAGGATAAGAAGGCCGTGGACGCTAGCCTCCTCGGTTTCTCATGCAGTGCCGGCGACCCACTCAAGCTGTACGAAACCCTCGACAAGAATAACCAGCCAGCGGTGCTTGCCATGCCCGAGCGCCTCGAAGGAGCCGCAGCTGGCGCCCCTGATGCTGATGGCGTCCCCGCCGCCGCCGCAGCCGCGCCGCCTCGGGCCTTCGGCAGAGGGCGGGGTGGAGGGTTCCCTGCAGGTAGCCAGGTGGCCTCTGCTCCGCCCCCTGGCTTCGGTCGTGCGCAGGCGCTCGCAAGGGATGTGGACACGGGAGTCCCGGCGGTGCTGTTTCCCGTGGGCGGGCAGCAGGCGAACATGGAGTGGTGCTTGGAGCGGCTGCGGGCGCTGACAGGTGCGGAGGACGCCACGGTGGCCGAGTTCCTGCTGCAGATCCCCTTGGAGGAGGCCGCAGGGTACGTGGCAGAGTATCTCGAGGGCAGCTGTCCACCGGCGGCGGCCCAGGCCTTCGGGTCAGAGCTGGTGCAGCGCCGGCAGGGCAGTGCCACGACGGTGGCCACGCCTCCCAGGGACGAGGAGAAGCTGCCGCCGGGCAAGAGGGGCGTGAGTGCAGCTCCCCCTTCAAGGCCCGGGGGTGTGGGGAGCACGCGGGGGCGTTCATGTGATGAGCTCCCGGCCCCGGTGCCGGCTTCAGCAGCAAGCGCAAACAAGGGACCATCGAAGTCAGCACCGGCTCCCGCCCAGAAGAGGGAGGTGACGGTGGCTGCGCAGAAGGGCCCGGCAGACGGGAAGAAGAAGCGGGCGGCGGGAAAGAAAATAGACCCATCACTGCTCGGGTTTGGAGCGCCCGCGCAGGAGCCGCCTCCGGTGGACATGGAGGTGGCGGAGCGGCTGCAGGAGGAGTGCCGCAAGGTGGCAGAGGCTGCGCGTGCGGTGAAGGCGGCAGAAGCCGCCCAGCAGGCGCTTCGGCCCATTTGGGTGCCCCCTCGCCCCGATCCTGCAGAGCATGGCGGCGATGAGGCCGTGTGGTCGAAGGCATCCTCGCAGGGAGGCGGCGCGGCCAGGGTGGGCGACCACACCGATGGGTTCTACCCTTCGCAGGGGGGCTCCCTGCTGGATGGAGCCCCGTCCGCGGAGGCGGCATTGCCGGAGGCTCCTCCACCCCCGGCGGCATGGCTGGCGCCGGAGGCAGTGCCGCTGGTGATGAAATTGCGGGAGCAGGCGGAGAAGCGCGGCGCTGATGTTGATGCGGCGAATGAGGTGTCAGGTACACAATACGCTTGGCAGCAGCACCACCCCAGCCTCGCGGCCAATCAAGCGCCACGCCTGGCAAGATCACCCCAGCCTGGCGGCCAATCAAGTGCCGCGCCTGGCAAGATCACCCCAGCCTGGCGGCCAATCAAGTGCCACGCCTGGCAAGATCACCCCAGCCTGGCGGCCAATCAAGTGCCATGCCTGGCAAGATCACCCCAGCCTGGCGGCCAATCAGTGCCACGCCTGGCAAGATCACCTGGCGGCCAATCAAAACCTCGGGCAAGGCAGTATATCCCTGGGTGCGCCTAGAGGGCCTGTGCTTCAGCCTCCCTGCTCTGTGCCCAGTCACGTGGTTTGGGGAGGGTGCCGAGTGAGTGGCTGGCCTGTCTCCTCGCCTTCTTCTGCCTCATCTTAGGGTGAACTTCTCTAGCACTGCAGCATACAGCCGTGTTACACGCGTGTTCTACACGTGACAGAGAGGCGCATTGTCAGAGAGTAAGTTTAATCCCCCCTCCCTCGTCCCGGGCCTCTGCTCTCTTCCTTTGTTCACCGCTCTGGAGGCGAATGCTGCAGATGCGAGCCAAAGCGACGATGATGACGTTGGAGAGGACGCTGAAGAATTCTGGGAGTGTGAGGGGGAGAGCGATGATGACCGCCCTGGCACCCCTCAAGATGACGCGCGCAGCTGGCTGTCATTCTCGGACGCTGGGGGCGAGTCGCCGCGCCCCAGCTCTCCAGCCTCTACTGTCGCCTCGTTCCACACGCCGCGCGCGGGGTCCGTGCCAAGCCCGTGGGGAGATGACCAGCCTGGTTCCCCATTGGTGCGTGCTTGGCCTGATGCTAACCCTGTGGGGCTCTTCTCCCTCAATGCTAACCCTTAGGGGCTCTTCTCCCTCAATGCTAACCCTGGGGGGCTCTTCTCCCTCAATGCTAACCCTGGGGGGCCCCTCCGTCCCTCAATGCTAACCCTGTGGGGCAGCTCTTCTCCTCAATGCCCCAACCCTGTGGGGCTTCTCCCTCAATGCTTTAACCCTGTGGGGGCTCTTCTCCCTCAATGCTAACCCTTAGGGGCTCTTCTCCCTCAATGCTAACCCTGTGGGGCTCTTCTCCCTCAATGCCCCAACCCTTAGGGGGCTCTTCTCCCTCAATGCTAACCCTGTGGGGCTCTTCTCCCTCAATGCCCCAACCCTGTGGGGGCTCTTCTCCCTCAATGCTAACCCTTAGGGGCTCTTCTCCTCAATGCTAACCCTTAGGGGCTCTTCTCCCCTCAATGCTAACCCTGTGGGAGCTCTTCTCCCCTCAATGCCAACCCTTAGGGCTCTTCTCCCTCAATGCTAACCCTGTGGGGCTCTTCTCCCTCAATGCTAACCCTGTAGAACTCTTCTCCCTCAATGCTAACCCTGTGAGGGGCTCTTCTCCTCAATGCTAACCCTGTGGGGCTCTTCTCCCTCAATGCTAACCCTTAGGGGCTCTTCTCCCTCAATGCTAACCCTGGGGGGCTCTTCTCCCTCAATGCTAACCCTGGGGGGCCCCTCCGTCCCTCAAGCATCCTGCAAGCAAGTGGCGCACCCTCCATCTCCGTCAGTCTTCCCGGGAGGCCGGATCCATCCTGTGGTTGCCCTAGTGACATCGCCAGAGGCCACAGCGATATCACAGGCGCTGAAGCGCACACAGGATGGAGATGAAAGAGGCACTGTGATCCATATGGAGGGCTGAGAGGCATCGACGGCTTGGGGGCTGCACGGAGCGCCGAGATGCGCGAGGAGCATGAGGCATCGACGGCTTGGGGGCTGCACGGAGCGCCGAGATGCGCGAGGAGCATGAGGCATCGACGGCTTGGGGGCTGCACAGAGCGCCGAGATGCGCGAGGAGCATGAGGCATCGACGGCTTGGGGGCTGCACGGAGCGCCGAGATGCGCGAGGAGCATGAGGCATCGACGGCTTGGGGGCTGCACAGAGCGCCGAGATGCGCGAGGAGCATGAGGGAGGTTGCTTGGTCTGGTTTGCTGTGATGCTGGGGTGCGCAGGGCGGGGGGGGCGTCGCGGGGGCGAACCCAAGCCTGCTGGATCCCCGCGAGACCACGGCGGCCGCCACCAAGCGGAAGCGGCAGCGGGAGCGCGCGAAGAAGAAGGCGCTGGCGGCGCATGTCGTGGGCAGAGCACCCGGCCCTGGCATGGCTCACGTGGAGTGCGATAGGGCGCCCAGGGATGACGCGCCCACCCGATTGGTGCCCCCCAACGCGGCGCAGTTGTCACTTCTGGAGATCCAGCAGCAGCAGGAGGAGCAGCAGGCGGAGGAGGACCGGCTGCGGCGCCTGGTAAGCCGCTTCGCTGCCGTGACCCCGCTTCTGGGCGCGCATGCGCACCTGGTGGCCCCGCTGAGCCGCCGCGCACGCATGCGCACGTCGCGAGGGTCGCTTAACGCAAGGCGTTTAACTCCGCTGCGAAGGGATGCTCAACCGAAGGCGATGGTTCATGTCTCAGAGTATCACCGTGCTTTGGACCCCTGCAAACTTCACCAGGCAGACCGGCTGCGTCCACGTGGACCTGCACGCTTGCAGATGGGGCCCAAACGCAGTGGTCCACGTGGACCTGCACGCTTGCAGATGGGGCCCAAATGCAGTGGTCCACGTGGACCTGCACGCTTGCAGATGGGGCCCAAACGCAGTGGTCCACGTGGACCTGCACGCTTGCAGATGGGGCCCAAACGCAGTGGTCGCGCGCGAACCGTGAAGATGTAGTGGATGCTTATTCGCGTATATAGGGCTGATTGGCAAGCTGGAACCACACGGGCCTCGGGGTTCCTGTGGCCAGCTCATCCTGCAGCGGTGATATGTGAGCGCCGGCCACCCACGAGCACTGTGCCGGAGTGCATGATCCTCTGAGCAGGGTGCGCCGGCAGCTTCCTTGGATGTGCATCCTCCGGACTATGTCTGGTTCTTTGAATCGATTTTGAGAGGTGTCCCCAGGAACCCCGGTCGCCACCGAGGATGTGCATGCTCAGCAGTGGTGTGTCATGAGGGCAGGGCTGTGTAGATGTGGCAGCCTCTGTGTAGAGGGTGCACGGGCTGCTGAGTGGTGTCTGGGGGGGAGGGGGCTGCTGAGTGGTGTTTGGGGGCGGGGCTGCTGAGTGGTGTTTGGAGGGCGGGGCTGCTGAGTGGTGTTTGGAGGGGCGGGGCTGCTGAGTGGTGTTTGGGGGGTGGGGCTGCTGGGTGGTGTTTGGACGGGCGGGCTGCTGAGTGGTGTTTGGGGGCGGGGGCTGCTGAGAGTTATTTGGCGGGCTGCTGAGTGGTATTTGGGGGCGGGCTGCTGGAGTATTGGAATCTGCAGTGTCTGCTGATCAGTTTGATATAAAGCATGACTGTCTAGGCCTTGCACAGTAGTCAGGATGCTCAAACCCTGAAGGAACCCTAAAGAAATCCCATGAAACCCTTAGATCTAGATCTGTAGATCTGCTGAACTAATCGTGGCCGTTGGATCATATGATGACCATCGGCAAGACACAGTGTTTAATAGCTCGCGGCCCATATTCTGATAGTGGGCCGGAGAGTTCATCGGCCCATCGCGGGCGTGTCACTGCAGTCGTTATGAACTCGACAGTGACACGTCAGACTCTAATTAGTGAACTTTCGCTAGACTGCCCAATCAGTAATGATTGGGCGCCAATGTTCGTGGCGTTTCAAGCTGCGAACTGATATATCTTTTGTGAATGAAAGTTTACGCTCGCTTTTGCAAACTACCCTGTATAGAATTCCAACACTGAGAGGTATTTGGGGGGCGGGGCTGCTGAGTGGTGTTTGGGGAGGACGCTGCTGAGTGGTGTTTGGAGGGCGGGGCTGCTGAGTGGTATTTTGGGGGCGGGGCTGCTGAGTGGTGTTTGGGGGGCGGGGCTGCTGAGTGGTGTTTGAGGGGGCGGGGCTGCTGAGTGGTGTTTGAGGGGCGGGGGTGCCGAGCGGTGTTTGAGGGGGAGGCTGCTGAGTGGTGTTTGGGTGGGGGGGTTGCCAGCATGCCACCATAGAGGATTACCTGCCGGCAAAAGCCGCGGCGGTTGAGCCAGCCCCCCCGGCAGCGCCGGCGTGGGGGGGACAGAAGCAGGCTGCAACACCGCGGAGTTCCGTGAGATCTGCTATGCTCGAGGAGGAGCAGCGCCAGCAGGAGCAGCTGGAGCGGGTTCCAGAGGTGCCAGCGAACGCACCACCTGTTTGGGGGGGCTCGCGCCCCCCCGTCACACCAGCAGGGGCACCCGTCATGGAGGAGGAGGACGACGAGGGCTTGTTTTGGGACTTTGCGCCGCCACTGGCAGTAAAGTGAGTGCCTGCTAGCCACGCTCACTGCCACCGTCACCTCCCAACTCGGAAAGGGGGGAGGGCGAGGCTGGGAAGGAGCATGGCAGGATCACAATGAACCCCTGCGAGGACGCCCCTCGCGGTCATGAGAGGTGCAGAATGGGCATTGCTCAGGGGGCAGGAGCACCCCTTTTGGGTAGTGCAAATGCAAATGTACTGCGCCTCGCGATTCTTTGTGGCCAGCTGGTGATACCCTATCATAGCGGCTTCAGAGGGGGGATGGATGACGATTGCGCGGGCCTGCCATGGTGGAGATGTCAGCAAGCCCTCCTATTCCGACCGATGCGCGCACCATTGTGTGCCCCGATCCTGTGCTACTTGAGACAGCCCTCTGTGAGAACTCCGTGTCCTAGGTTCCGAGCGGAGCCCTCTGTGAGAACTCCGTGTCCTAGGTTCCGAGCGGAGCCCTCTGTGAGAACTCCGTGTCCTAGGTTCCAAGCGGAGCCCTCTGTGAGAACCATGAGAGCTCTGTGAGAACCTCGTGTCCTAGGTTCCGAGCAGAGCCCTCTGTGAGAACTCCGTGTCCTAGGTTCCGAGCGGAGCCCTCCGTGAGAACTCCGTGTCCTAGGTTCCGAGCGGAGCCCTCTGTGAGAACTCCGTGTCCTAGGTTCCGAGCGGAGCCCTCTGTGAGAACTCCGTGTCCTAGATGAGAGCCCTCTGTGAGAACTGGATGTCCTCATTGGGTACACCCTTGCGAGAATTTGGTACCCTAGTAGAGCTTCCCTTAGCGAGCACTTGGTTTCCTAGGAGAGATACGCCATGGAAGAGCTAGGACCTGATTTGAAGATTTGAAGTCCTACTAGGGGGGCCCTCTATGAGAACACCGTTGAACAACCTAGGGTGCCATTCAATCCAATCATACTCCATCTTGTCAAACAGAGGCTCTGGTGCCATGAGGCCTCCGGTAGAGAGCTGCTGCACAGCTGCTCCTCGTGACGGTGCAGAGCGCTGAGGGAGCAAGCATGGGGGTGGGGCATTCAGGCCCGTTGCTGGAGCTGTGTCCGCTGCGCCGGCGGCTTCTGGGGATTTCCCTGGGCTTGGCCATCAGTCCGGCATACGCAGCTCCGGAGCCAGGGTGCCACGTGGCGACGCTGGAGGGGGACAGCCTGAGGCACCCGCAGGGGGCTCCGGAAAGCAGAAGAAGGTGAAGGTGTGTACCCTCCTTGCCCATGGCAAGGAGGCGAGGAGGCTCGTGAGACGGTAGGGATGGTGCGGATCAGATAGACTTTGGATTTCGGACTCTCTGCACACAAAGTGGCACGGAGTGATGGTGATGAGCGATGCTTGTGGGGGCTGAGCAGTTGGACTATCTTGTGATGATACAGGAGGGTTTCCTGACACGTGGGACGCCGCTTGCGTGTGGATCAGGGAAAGAAGAAGATGGATGCGTCACTCCTAGGTTTTGGGCTTCAGCCAACAAGTCGAGTGTTTGAAGTCCCGGAGTGATTCTGAGGTGACATCCTCTATGAAGACACATAATGATTGGCTGTGGATGAAATGCTGATGCCGCATGTGATTTGCTGGTCACCACTGCTAGAACCAACAGCATGCAGGTTTCTGCGAAATAGGAGGCATGCAACTTCTACCTTCCAACATCGTTAGCACAAAGGGGATGTTGCCGGTCACCTGTGGCACTTTCAATGCATTAAGTAAACCTATGCACAGAATGAAACATCATGATAGCTTCTGAGAGAGAATGTGTTACAGGTCTTTGGTATAAAAAAATGATGGTACTGTCAAAATCCTTGAAAAATATTTAGGGTTTGAAAAAATATGGTTTAGCCCCTGCTGTTCTTATACTTCAAAGGTGTACAAACCATCTCAATTGCTAGTCGAGCATCCTTATGGAGTAAACTTTAAATGATATCAACTACTTAGAAAGATGATAGCCCTTGTGTTCTTCGTGCACATTTCTTTTTGGACCGGAATGGATTTGTGGATTGTGAATGCTTTGTTATATATTGACCACGGAACCGTGAATTTAGGCCTTGGCACGGTGGCAAGCCCCCAAAAGGTATACGGGGTCCTCCCAGGCGCGGAAATCACCGTGATATCTAAGTACACCATAGTTTAATAAACCCTTCACTTCCCCATTAGCGCACAGATGTTGCGACCAAGCATCTTCGAGAATACGACCAGTTTTTTCCGAGATACGCTATGTTCAGACCGAATGAAGCCCCACAAACCCAACAAATAAAATCAGCCGAGGTCTTGTCCCCTTATATATGGGGAGCGAAACTGCCTTGGCAAAAGGAGGAATCTCGTATAAGGCAGCTCTTCGACGTGCAAGGGCTCCGGTCTAGAATACTCGAAGTGCAATGAGAGTTTGGAAGGGGACTCGTATTTGGAGGATGCGAAACCCAAACTCAAGTAAACAAAATCAGTCGAGTGAGCATATATCTAAAGCCCATCTTGGCTCACAACATCTTTCAACGCTAGCTCTAGTTGGTCGATCTCTCTCGTTGCATTTTCTGCTGTCGCGTCCTTCTTCGGTTTTCTATCTTCGTAGAGTTTTCCTACTAAGCTGGATTTGTAAGGGGGCACGCCGGTCTTGGCGAATAGGTCGTGTCCTTTGCGGATGTGCCTCACGCACACATGCCAACTTAGGTTCTTCGCTGACAGGAGAATGAAATCAGATTTCTTCTCTTGTTGATATCCCAGCAAAGTCGCCGCAATGGATAGTTGCGGTCACCGACCCAGTTCGCTGGCAAAAGAAAGACGCATACGTATTTGCACCCCCCGCCTGTCGGGTCGAAGATGTCCTTGGGTAGCCCCTTAATTGATTTTTCATGCCCTCATGATCCACTGACAGCAGAGTACCGAAAGTCTGTGTCCTAAGGATATCTTTCACGTGTCCCAAAAGTCCAGAACCCGCTGCAAATAAGTCAACCATCACTCTACTTTTGATCTTCGTCGAGTTTTTGAAGCTCTTGACATTGAACTTGGTGAGCAGTCGACGTACTTGTTCCTGACACACATCTGCTCGCTGTCACAAACCGCGGCTTGTCGTGTACTTTAGCCGGGTTGCGACACCTGGGACAGTAGTCCCTGTGACGAACATATGACACGCGCAGCACAATACGCGCGAGCGGTTACAGCAGTGACAGGGTACGGAAGTACGGATGGGTGTTACATCTTATTTGGAGGTAGCAACTGTAATATGTAGGGCGGCGTAGCAGAGTGAGGCAGACGCTCGCTCATTTTTGTTTTGCCTTCGTAACAGTGAGTTCCAAGAAAGGAAGTGCTTGCTCAGACCGCGAAAACAGCAGTGTTATGATATAGCAATTTATGATATATGATCTTTTGCTTGTGAAGTTGTGCATTCTGTGGACTTGTGCTTAAATATTGGCGTCAGAACTGCATACTGCAGTCTTTTACAAAACAAAAATGTGCTTAATTACAGACATGTCGTCTGTAATTCCGAGCGTGAAGCAGCAGTCTTGAAGAACGAGGCCTTCGAAGGGTGAGGCCAGGAACGGATTTATCCGTACTGGTAAGCTTGGAGAGGTTGAGTAAAGCAGACTGTTGTGACACTGGAGGTTCAGCAGCCATCCGAGACACAGCGACAGCATTTATTTATGATATTCTGGGCTATTCTGGGAGACAGTGTCCTGATGGAGCGAAACACTGGATGGTAAAGCCAGGAACGGATTTATCCGTACTGGTACGCCTGAAGGCGTAGAGCGAAACAGGAGGTCTCAGTGTTTATCGTGGCGACAGCATTTATTATGATATTCTGGGCTATTCTGGGAGACAGTGTCCTGATGGAGCGAAGCACTGGACGGTGAAACCAGGAACGGAGTTATCCGTACTGGCAAACCTGAGGGGGTGGAGTGAAACAGGAGTCTCATCACCTGCAAGACTCATTACCTCAGGAATGAGCGAGAATGGCCTTACAGTGACTGCTGCTTAGAGCGAAGCACTGGGAGGTGAAGCCAGGGACGGAATTTCCGTACTGGTAAGCTGAAAGGTGTGGAGTGAAAAGGGCTTTCACCTTGGCACCTTCCCACCACTGAGAGATTAGCGACGGAGTCGACTACAGACCTCCAGAAGCAGCAGCGAGCCGAGAGACGTACTCAGAGAGCGGCACGTGTGAGCCAGCATTTTCCCGAGCTGGAAGAACAAACAGCAGCCGGCGGAGGACAGCCCGAGGCCGAAGCCCGGGAGCCTACGGTGATATTCGAAGAAGAGATGGACTACGGCGATTCCACTCGCATTTCCCTCGGTACTCTGCCCACATACATGGGCACCAAGGAAGAAGACCGGCCGAAGTTCTTGAGGGACTTCTCCTTCTTGTGTGAAAACTTCAGGCGCCAGCATGACGCCAGCATCAGGAAGAGGCGCAGGTCCGTGACGACCACCAGTCTCTCTGACGAGCAAAAGCAAACTCTGAGGAGAACACCTCCTGACTGGCAAACACTGTGGGACCTCATCCCCATGTTGTTAGATGGCAAGGATTCACCAGCGCACAGTTGGTGGTGTGAGAATTATGAAAGCGGGGGCCTGGTGGCTTCCAACATGGATAGGGCGCTCAAGGACACCAGCTTACACGGCTCACTTGAGGGTTCCATCCCATGTGCTAGGCCCCCTTTCAATGAAATGAACACTGGCGCAACGTGGATAATCGCGAGGCCAGCAACAGCCCAGGATGCTCACGGGGAAGTTTCCAACGAGTATAGAACCGATGGAACCTCGCTGAGAGGATTGACTGGACACGATGGCACTCACGACACGCAGTACTTCTACGCCCTCAGGGGATTCATTGCTGCGCTTGACAGAAAGTTCATGATGAAGGGGACTGAGGAGAAAGTTGATTTCTTGACCCAGAAGCCCCAAGAACCGGGGCAAGATGGGCTGACGTATATGAAAATGTGCCAACGCAGGGAGATGCAGCTCAACACTGGGAAAGTGGTGAGCGACGAGACTTTGCGCACCTTCATCGAGGATTGCGTCGAGAACCTCCGCATCAAGATCTTCCAGGCACGGGTAAAAGAGCAGTTGAGAGCTCAGTACCCGCCACCCAACCGGGTGACCTGGAAGAACCTGGAGGCCATCGTCGAGGTTCAGGATAAGCTCAAAAACGACGCCGAGTCCTGGATCCTCACATTCCTACAGGAGATCACGAGGCGATGCGGCTGCCAGTATTCCACCTGGGAAGCCCGACAGCATGGCCTCGACCTCAAGGCCATAAAGAACTCGATCAGGAAGATAGAGCCAGCCGTGCACGGACAGGCCGGCGATCCTGAGAGCAGCAAGAAGGCGGACGCTTCGCCTTCTAAGAAGATGAAGAAGGAGGTGAATGTCGCGGAAAGAGCCAAGAAGCCCACGTACAACAACACACCTCCGCCAGCCGAGGGCAGTCGTACGAACGACAAGCCCAAGTGCTTGCGTTGCTTCGGAGGAGGCTGACATGAGTCCAGCCCCGAGCAGTGCAAAAGTGGCTACAAGCACGTCAAGTTGCCAGCGGGGTATCACGAGAGCAGGCTCGGGTCCAGCAAGTGGTGGGATGCCGAGAACGCCGCCATGCGGGTGTACAACCTGAAGAACCGCTTCATACAAGAACTCCGAGTGGGGCATCCTGGTAACCGATTGGCAGCAGTTGTCCAACGAGGAGAAGGACAAGTACCGGGCCAAGCCACCGCCAGCTGACAAGCAGAAGAGCCCAGCTGGTAAAGCAGACTCACTGAAGGCGGAGTACCAGGGCATGGTAGCTGCCCGGAGAACGGCCAGTCGTGCTGGCAGTGTGAAGTCCCAGGTGCTCTCCGAGGACGAGGGTTCAGACGAGGAGCTGGTCGCCTCGAACGTTGCGGAAAGGGAGGTGTACATCTCGGACACGCACGAGGTGAACCACCTTGAGATCACTGGACCAGGGCTGCCATCCGGCTCCTCACCCAGCATGCTCTCAGCGCTGGCTGAGGAGATGGGCGAGGAGGTGCTCTCTGACGCGCTCAATACCTTAGGCTTGGGGGGGGGCTCACAGAAGCACTGAACACGGAGGACGATCCCGAAGTCATGGCTGCACCGGCAGTAGCGCTGGGCAGCACTCAGCACATGAGGGGGTTCCCGGTGAAGACACCCGAAGAATACGAGGCTGAAGCGCAGTTGCCATTGGCGCCAGCAGCGGACGAGATGCAGAGGAAGGTACAGCTCATGGCCTCTGTGATCAAGAGCCTGGGCGCAGCCTTTCGCAAGCTGGCTGCTGGGCTCGTAGCGGAGGGGAGGATAACGGCTCCCAGGGGTGTGGGGACATTGGTAGAGCTGGCCGAGGCCGGCCAACTCCCCACGCCAGCAGCCCTGGCGGCAGACTTCGACGACCGTCAGAGCTTCGACGAAGATGATGACTGCCCTGGGATGGAGTCTGGCGATGACAGTGACGAGGAGGAGATCCCATTGGACGAGAGGCCTGAGGATATGGTGGATCAGCCCAGGAAGGAGAGAGTCACAGTGCGTATCACCGCAGCGGCAGCTACGATCCAGGACAAGTTCGGAGTGAGAGACGGACTTCAGTGGGAGGGGCGAGCTACACGCGGGGACCATCGAGGCCAAGGCCTACGAGTTGCTGAAAAAGAAGATGCTCAGTGGTCTCACAGAGGAGCAGCTCACAGCCATGGCACAGGTTCAGCCCGTGTGCAAGCTTCTGAACGAGACTCTTGCGCAAGGAATGGCCCTTGTGGCCTCTGGCGGGTTGCTTATGTTATACAAGGCCCTACTCCTAGACACTGGGGCCAACTGCAACATCATCCCCATCATGACGGTCAACCAGCTTGGTCTGACCATCTTTGATGCAGAGACAGGGGCCAGGGTGGCCAGGTGCGACGGCAGCCCCGCAGAGTTCACCAAGTACTGCTACGCGGACGTCATTCTCGCCGCAGGCACTCCCTACATGACGCTACATCGCCTTCACGCCTTCGTCACGTTCACCAACGACACCACGTGGGACTTCCTGGTGGGCACAGGGCCCCTGAAGAACGCGTTGAAGCTCACCATCGACCTTTACCGAGGTATCGCCACCTCTGAGGCCGCGGTGTCGTTGGGCATGAGGGAGAACGTCACGCTGCCACTGATCGAGCTGACACCACCCGCTGACGTGAGGTGCAAGCGGAACGAAGACCCCAGGGTGTGCCTGGCGACGGAGATCTTCGACGACCGCGCTCCGCAACGACAAGAGATTGCGCTTGCTGAGTCGGTGGGAGTCTGGGAGAGGACCGCCTGGCCCTCTCAGGGGAACGATGTGCGTTCTCTCGAGGACATCCCGAACTGGCACTCCTTCTGGAGCCGTTCCTGGACGAGCTCAGGCTGTAGAGGTTCAACGCCGAAGAACGAGAGATGCTTGATGCGCGCTGTCAGGCCATGGTGGAGGCTGGAGCAGCCACTGCGGCCCAGCTCGCTGATGCAAGTCGAGCTGACCGGGCGAGTCGACCTGCATGCTGAGGACCTCAAGTTCGACAACCCTGCGCCGGGGACGTCCGTCACGGACAAGATGTTGCACCTGCTGCAAGCCACCTCGTGCGGGCAACGTGAGTCGAACATGATGATGAGGAGCGAGTGGGGCGGCCCTGAGGGAGCAGTGGACGCTGCACTCACCACGCCGGCAGGGCCGACAGCCACGCAGTTCGACCCTCGTCATCCTGACCTGACACAGGAGCAGGAGGCTGCGAGTGAGAAGGAGTACAACCTAGCCAGTACGCAGCCATGGCAAGGCATGCATGGCAGTACACCCATGGGGTGGTGCGATCAAGGAGGGCAGCTGGTCTCAACAACGCCTGTTCGTTGACCGCACCGGCTACGCCCGTTTGTGCAGACTCTGGGGGGACGACGAGAGCACGCAGCTCGAGGCAGGTTTCGTGCGCGTCACGTTCGCGCGTTGTGGAGAGGAGAAGGATGTCCTGGAGACAGAGCTGCTGTGGCCCGACTTCACACTCGTGGACCAGAAGGTCAACAAGAAAACCAAGGTGGCCTCAGACACCTGGGTCACGCGCGCGAGGTGGAGGAAGGATAGCGGCCAGGTTGCGCTTCCTGACTGCCAAGTCCATCGAGACGCCGGGCGCTGCACCATGGCGGACGTCCAGGAGGCCCTCAGCGCGCAACAGGTGTACCCCACGGGAGTCGTCACTGGCACCCTCATGTGGGGCAGGAGGGTGCACCAGTTCTGTGTGCTCAGCGAGAAGACTCGCGTGCGATGGGAGCTTATGGAAATGGTGGTGCGCCACACCATGGCTGGCAGCGTCAGCATGAGCCCCATGGGCAGGGTGACTGGCGAGTTCCAGCTGCCTTTCTACTACGAGAAGGACCAGTGCTGGCGGTACCAGCCCCTGAAGTACGTCCAGAAGGTGGACATTGCCAACCTCCGAGCGCGCCTGAAGGTGAAGTACGACGAGGTGGTGGCTGGTAGGCAAGCCATTCCGTTGTTGACACTGACAGATGTGACGTGCAAGGTGGAAAAGTTCTATCCGGTGACGGATGGAGAAGGGGGAGATGGTGAGGTGTTCAACACCAACGCCGCCGCCCAGGAGTTCCTGCACTTGGGAGAGGGCAGAGTGATGCTCTCCGCGTGCAAGTCAGAAGGTGAAGCACGTGACGAGCTCAACACCTACGGAGCTAGACGAGCGCCGCCACCTCGACCGCCAGCCCCCAAGCACAAGACCGTCAGGAGGGATGACGCGGGGCCATCTGGCCATGCGTCAGCGCTTCGACCACCAGCTCCTACAGGCAAGACACTGAGGGGGGACAGTGCAGGGCCACCTGGTTCTGTACCGCCACCAGCAACAGCCCCACTGCAACTGAGGCATCAGACGTGGCCCAATGGGGACTTTGACCCTCAGAGCCGGGAGTATCAGCCGTCGGTGTTCCAGGGCACCTACGAACCTGAGTCGGACACCAACAGCGAGAACACCACTCAGGAGTCCACTTGGCTAAACCCGAGTCAGATCGCAGAGTTCGCAGAACTAGACGGACAGACTGTCTTCCTCGTCCCCTACCGGTGCTTCAAGGGTAAGATGCAGTTCCAGCTGGGAAAGCCCTATGCGGAACGTGGAAAGGGACTGCACACATGCGAGCTGATGCACCGCTACGCCTCCTCTATCTGCGGCAGTGGGACAGAGGGGTGAGTACTTGCCGCTGGGGGGGCAGTCAGTCGGCTGTACTGGTGGACTCCTGGGCACCATTCGGATGCACGTGGCGGACCTCGGCACGGGTGAGGACCTGGTGATGATAGCCAAGAGCCACCTGGTCGATGGTCCGCCGCAAGGCACCCTGCGAGTCCTCAAGACGAGAGCCACTCCTCGTTCCAAGGCCGTGTACTACCTCTGTGAGGATCATAGCTACTATCACGCACGGGGCTCCTACGGCGTCGTGTTCACCTTGAAGTACTTCTCCTCTACTAGGACGCGCAAGTTTGAGCAGTGCTGTTGGGTGACATGGGACAGGTCGGCAGTGATGCACAGGGCTCCTCTGTCTGCACTCGCAGCTCTCGTGGGGCCTGCGATGCAAGCCGAGGAAGTGTGACGAACTGAGTTGCGTGCCCAGCCGCGTGGTGAGTTCCTGAACAACGTGGACACAACCGCAGAGGGGATTACTCCAACGTCCTCGGGGGCACCACCATCGCCTATCCCAGACCAATCCGGAGAAGACGACGACTCCCTTCACAGACAGGAGGGAGGCGATGAGGAGGTTGACAGCGCCTCGGGGCGCTCGCCCGACCTTGCATGTGGTGATCGCACGGCTCGCGACCCGCACCGCACGCCGACACCGTCGCCATCATCAGAGCACTCTGCTTCGGAGAGGCATGACGTAGCGCACAGCGTGGGGGGTGACGACACGGCAGCAGGTTTGCTTCGCGCCGCAATCGAGCGGTTTAACGTCAGTATCGCGGAGAGGACTGAGATCATCAGGAGGCACGAGGAGACCTTGAGCGAGATGCAGGACCGATCACGTCCCTCCGTGAGGATGGGGCAGAGCACCTCCAGCGACGCCAGTCCCAATGGTCGCCATGGCACGCACCAACAGCCAGCGAATGAGATCGTCGCCGGCAACACGTTCAGTGGATTGCATTCCGGAGGCTTGGAGGTCAACTTTGCCCGGCGGCCCGAGCACCGTACAGTCATAGACCTGGGTTCCCCCACAGCTTCCATCTGCAGTCAGGAGACTGAAGTGTGTCCTTCAGACGCGCAGGGACAGGAAGTCGCATCGGACAGGTCACCACAGGTCCTTGACCCCGCAAGGCCCAGTAGCCCGGTGCAGGAGAATGTTCATATCGCGGGCACCAGTACCCAGAGTGAGAGCCAACGTGACGGACGTCGCACGAGCTCGACCCCTGGGCCAGCACACCAATACTCCCCGCGGAGCGGCCAGCGCAGGAGGAGGTCTCCGAGCCCCAAAGAGGAAACCCAGCGTCCTGGGGCCGCTCGCAACGGGCGCACGGGCCAGGGAGCAGCCCGTACAGCAGGTGCGCGACCGAGGCACGACGAGATGATGTATCCCTACAAAATAGGGATTATTCCAAAGGCTTGGACGGCACCATTCCGGGCGCCCGGAACCGTCCTGAAAATATTTGGTAAAATTCCAAGCCTTTGGAAACCGCCGGGAATTACAAGGTGAAGCTTTGGGTTTTTCCCTAGGAGTCCTATGGGGTTCCAAGCCGACGGTCCTACGGGGTTCCAAGGGGCTGGACCAAAATTTGTTAGTCCAATGGGTCCTGGTCGATTCCAAGCCGTTGGACCTATGTCCTCGGATTACGTATGACCGAAGTCGTCGGTCCAAGGCGGTTCCAACGGTTTGGAATTCATTTTAGACAATTCCAAGCCTTTGGAACTTTCCAGTCTGAGGTCGGCAGTCTGAAATCGGAGGTTCAACGGCTTGGAACCCCATTGGACCGGTCTCCGCGCAGCACGGGCGTGGTTTCAAAAGATTCCAAGCCTTTGGAACTTGCTAGTACGAGTAATGAAGCTCGAACCCGGAGGCTCAACGGCTTGGAACCCCATTGGACCGGTCTCAGCGCAGCACGTGCGAGGGTTTCAAAAGATTCCAAGCCCTTGGACCTTGTTAGTACGAGGAATGAAGCTCAAACCCGGAGGCTCAACGGCTTGGAACCCCATAGGATCGGTCTCTGCGCAGCACGGGCGTGGGTTTCAAAAAATTCCAAGCCCTTGGACCTTGTTAGTACGAGGAATGAAGCTCGAGCCCGGAGGCTCCACGGCTTGGAACCCCATAGGACCGGTCTCTGCGCAGCACGAGCGTGGGTTTCAAAAGATTCCAAGCCCTTGGAACCCCATAGGCCCAGTCTCTGGGCAACACGGGAGCGTGTTCCGAAATTCCAAGCCCTTGGAACTTCCCGATCTGAGAGTGGAACGCTATGAGCAAGTGCTTGACATATAGAACGATAATTCTCTGGACCGATCATTCTTGCTACGTGCAGTTCAAGACCGTCCAAGCCTTTGGAACGATTATGGAAGTGATATCTTATGGGGTCCAGGCTTAGTCCAATGGTTTGGAACCGCTTCGGAACTTGCGTTTGATGGATTCCAAGGCGCATCCAAGCCTTCGGAACCCCTTTGGAACTCCAGGTAAGTTAGTATTATCTGTACAATGCATGTTATATATTACAGTATTACAACTGGTAGGTTCTGACTTGGCAGCACGTGGAGCTCAACGAGACCGATACACTACCGCCTCGAGCGAGGCAATAAGTTAACTAATCTTCGTCATCAGAACTACTATCGCCGATGTCGCCGACAAAATCGACGTGGCGGTCAAGCACGACGGCAAGCACGTCTGTCCGATGTCGAATATTTAATGGAACCTTGTTACCGGTATACCGTGCAAGCCGCAAAGGCTTCCATGGAATGGGCGCCACGACCACTTGATTGTTGATGTCCTTCGCTTCGATGAATGCATCTTTGGTTTCCCATGGCATATCGGTGCGCAGGTAGATGTTTTGCGTGACCGCATCGGAAAGAGCAGCTTCGAGGGGAAACCATCTACACTTCACAAGAATATATGTGTCAGTGTGCACGACAAGCTTGACGACCTTCAGAATTTCGCCATACCTGCCATCAGAAGTGAAAGAATCATGAACACCTGCTAATCGAGATCTACAAGGACGCATTAGTCCGGCCGTCCGGAACCGTGTGGCAGCATGGTTCCGGACGCCCGGAACGTATCGAACTTTTGAATATTTAAACAGATTTAATGAAACGTAGCTTGACCATGGTCCAAACGGCCGGAACCTACACTCCACTCTTATACAGACGATTGGAACATGTATAGTTGGCATGTCTCACCTGTCCTGGTCGTCTTCTTGCTGCTTCTGTACATTCCAGACTTTAAAGACAGACTTGAAATATCGATGACAAGTAGCCTTGTTCATGTCCCTTTCCAGCGATCTGTAATTAAAATTGCGAACTTTGACGTAAGCATACTCTGTCCACATTCTCGGTGGTGCCAAGGCGTAACTCATTTCCATCTCCGTAAACGGAATGACTTCCCCTGTGACGGGGCTCTTGCGCCAGGTTTCAGGTTGATGAAGTATCGGCCTCGTCAAGTTTTGACCTGGGCCACTGCCCCTGCCGCGACGAGCCGCCAAGCGACGTCGGTTTTGTCTAATGTTCCTGCATGGTCCAAATGCCCGGAGGCAACGTTCCGGGCGCTTGGACGTTAGTTCCGGGCGAGGGGAACACCACTAAACTGCGTACGTGAATGATTAGTAAAAAAAAGCTTCGGTCAAGCAAACATGCATACCTCGTGTAATGGTCTTCAGCACGATTAAATTCTCTGACAATGTTCCCGTACCACTCCACGTTTGTAGCCAGCCAAGCTTGTATCTCCTTCTTATCATCTACGCACCGCAAAACGGAAATTTGTTAAACAATGCGTGCTTTTGACGATCTAATTCCAAACGCCCGGAATTAATCCGGAACCTGGGTTCCGGGCGCCCGGAAGGGTGTGGATGGAACGAGCCCTATTGGCTTGGGCTTTGTCTAATGAAAGGTCCAAGCAAGTTCCAACCGGTTGGACCCTACTCAATGATACGTTTCCAGACCCTTGGACCGAAATTGGACGATATGCACTTAAGTCTGGACAGTACCTGGTGTCGAGTAGACAAGTTTGCCCTTCCTCTCGTTGCCGGTCGCCAACATCAGGGACACGGTGTTCTCGCTACGTGGTTGGCTAATGGTTGGTGGCGAACCATTCGCCTGTAGCAACTGGTATAAGCCGCGTACCAGACTTACCATGCGTTTCAACTCCACCCCTTTCATCATGCTGGCGACAGGGTGCGAGCGAGTCCTGATGATCCGTCTCAGCTCGCCGAAGAAGCTCTCTGGAGCGAACATCCAAAGATCGGGAACCGGTCCTTCGTCACGCATCTGATCCGGAATATGAACGAGCTGGTGCGTTGCAATGACGAAAAGCTCAGGCGAGAGCTCAGCTTCCATGATGTCACGGACTTCCAATACCCTTGTCTTCAAGGCGTCCATGCCAGTTTTATGATGCTGAACCGCACGCCCAAAACGGAATAAATCAGTATAGCCTGAATGGATAGGTTCCGTGCTACCGGAACATTGATCCAATATTGGTCCGGCCGCCCGGAATTGTGATTCCAATCCGAAGCATATGAACATGAGCAACAAACATGAAGCAGGTCCGAACGTCCGGACTATGGCCTCCAAACGGTTCCAAGCGCCCGGAACGTGGGGTAAGCAGTGTTTATACTCACATCGATATCAATGGTTCTGCTCACAATCTCGCGGACCACCGTCGTATATTTCCCAACGTAGGAAGCGAATTCCGGTTGTAGCACATGGCCATCACTGTTCATCCACGCGCTGACAATCGACATGAGTCCACTTGTGATAGCAACTACGCCATGATGTGCTTTCAACTTGCGTGGCGTAGTTTGCGTTCCCGCCTTGATTTGCAGAAACTTCCTCCCAATCGGCCCCGAATCTCGGGTAAACTTGAGCCCTCTTACCCATGGGATAATCTCCTTCAAGGCCTCCTTAGAAGGGGACCACGGAGAGGGTTTCACTACAAGAGATCGATCCCACACACACGCACACAACCTATCCTGGTTCAATACGAAACCTATACAATCTTAATTCATTCATGAAGAAACGTTCCGGGCGTTCGGAACCCACCCTCCAACGTGTGACAGGGGTGTGGATTATCTACATTCGTTCAGAAAATAGCATTCCGGGCGTTTGGAACCCGTTATCCAACGTGTGACAGGGGTGTGGACCATCTACATTCATTCAGGAAATAGCATTCCGGGCGTTTGGAACCCTTACACCACCGTCTATCAGGGGTTTGGACCATCATTATATTGGACAGGTGGTGTACTCACATCTCAGCCGTTCTGCTGGGCTCCGGTTGTCATTTTCATTCCTCCTTGGTATAGGAATAAGCCACGGCCTGTGCATCTGATAGGCCCTCGCAAAGTTTCGGCACTTTGAATTCCAGTCATCACCGAGAATCGCTGACATAATCCGGCAGGAGTTGTTGGACAAGATGTGCATGACGTCGAAGAGCAAGTCGCGTGGCAAATTAAACTTCACAATCTTGGTAAAAGCACTCGATCCTTTGATCCCACTCCGTGCCATTTTGTCCTTAATGACTTCCGGATGCATACCCGCTTCGATCATCCCGTCGTGCAGGTGCTGCAACTCCCTCACTTCTTTGTCCGTTCTCATCGCTGGCTCTTCACCTGCAAACATCATAAAAAACACGATACAGTTGAAAGAATATTGTGTAAAACCACGAGTACACAGGTCCGGCCGTGGGGTGCATGGGTTCCGGGCGTGTGGAATTACTAGCTTTGATCTCTCCATATTTTCCCTATAATGGTCCAACCGGCCGGAACCGGGGCTCCCGACGCCTGGAAGTACAGTCAGAAATATTTTGAAATCTGTCCAACCGTCCGAATACATACTAGGAAGAATGCAGCAGGGATCAGACTTACTTGGATTTTGTTGTAGCATCTGCGCGTAAATCGTCTTCTGCATGCAAGACTCTGCCTTTGTTGTCCCGACAATCCAACATTTGGAACATCCCATCCTCGCGTTTGTTCCATACACGTTCCCCGCTTCGGTCAATCCGACATAATCCTCGAGCACCTTGTACAACTTGACTCGAACGGTGAAAGGCTTGTTTTCGATAACGTCCCACACCCGGCAACCGTTCTTTTCGATGTCAATAATCTCGTCCACGAACTTGTGGTAGAAGAGTTGGGCATCTTTGGGTTTGCCATCAATAATGCCCCAAAGCACAATGAACTCGCTTTTGCCTCGAAGATGTGCAGGGTAATTCACCACTTGGCAGGTTATAGGTGTCACAGATCCCAGTTTATCTTTGAATTTCTCGATGCCGTCCGCGCATAACACCACAGAGAGGTTGCGCTTGTCCTTGAAGAACTCCGGGTCCTCGAGCATGGTCCTCTGCCAGCTTCGTGAATCTACACCCGCACTAACATGTCTTAGTCCAACCGGTCGGATTAGGTATTCCACACGCTCGGACTATGCTAAGACAACAAAACAGGTTGTTGTAACATATCCATTACGACCAGACTCGTATTCCACACGGATGGAACGCCATTCCGGGCGCCCGGAACGTGCCATCCATGCAGATTTACTCGCAATTATCTTTGTTAATCTACATCCGCAAAATTCCAAACGGCCGGAACGACTAATCCACACGTTTGGACTATACCAAGACAACCAAAATGGGTGTAGTGACATATCCAAACGGCCGGACGCATGTTCCATCCGGGTGGAGGCATGGATCCGGGCGCCCGGAATAGGCAATCCATGCAGTCTAATTGACAGTGTTTACTCACCTAATATTCCAGTGCTTCTGACGATCGGCTCATCCAAGTCAACTTTCTCCCATGAACGTGCCATCTGTGCCTGCACCGGATCCATGAAAAGGGCCTCCAGTATCCTTGTCCACGGCCACCAGCGGAAAACGCACTTGGCCCTTCCGGGTTCCCACTTGCCATCGACCATTGATGGCTCCTTGAACCGGCCGTGGTTGCATTTCGGACACGTCGGTGCCTCTTCGGGAAGCAGATCTTTGAAAAGAAAATTGCACTTCTGGCACACATCCATCTCGTTGTACTTCATGAGGAAATCCTTGAAAAACCGCACGCACGCTTGGTAGGTATGAGGTAGTGCTACCTCGTCATCGGTCGAGATTGATTCATCGTCGACCTCCAAGCCGCATACTCGACGTCGCAGAATTTCCAGGATTGTGTCAAAGTACGCCTGGGTCGAGTTATGGTTGGAGTGGGCCTCAAGTAGATCCAGTATGAAGCGGTTTGCAAGGGTAGTCGATTTGTCATGCACATTTTCTCCCTCCTGCAATTTAGTCACACAGCATCTGATTGATTTTGGTCCAGAGGGGTTCCACACGTAAGGACGCACCGTTCCAATGACTTGGAATAGTGATATAGTGCAGTTTTCGGAAGGCATTCAATCTGTGCGTATTGAACTTACCATGATGAATTCCGGGTCCCTTGTTCGGTCGTTTTCACGTTGCTCGCGCGCATCACTTTCCTCCTCCTAGAATACGGCGGGCATCCACTCCCATCAACCCAGCAATCCTGAACTAATAAGATGCGATGTAAGAATCTGGCTTACAGTGATGGCTCTAAAGGTGTTCCAAAGGCTTGGACGATGCTTGGACTCTTCTTCGTGGGGGAATCCAAGGTTGTTCCAAAGGCTTGGACGGGGCTTGGATATTGTTAAACAATGGTTCCAACGGCTTGGACGGGATTTAGAACTCACCGAGTCGGACGAGGCATACTCAATCGGGCTGAAGAAGTTTTCACGGATCTTCCGGAGCATCCGTTCGGCATGGTCATGAAGATATGTGTCATCCTCGTGTTCTTCCTCTTCGTCCGTCTCTGATGGTGGATCCGTCTCACCGTCATCATTCACACTTTCGGCACCGTCAAGAGAGTCGTTTTCTTCATGATCTCGGTCATTGGAGAGGCGTGCGACGGGCGGATGTAGGACCAAATGCCGCTTAATCTGTCTTTTGGAGTAGCAAAATCGGAGTCTGCATTGATCGCATGGGCATGGAGTGCCTTCCGCGTTCTCGTTTCGAGCTAGTCCACGCCTTTGCCTAGCCATTATTCCTGCGAATCCATGTAAGAAGTGTGAGTTGTCTGACCGGACTTGTAAGGTATTCGGATGCATTCCGGGCGCCCGGACCAATAGTCCGGCGCGTGGGAACGTGGTTCCGGGCGGTCGGAATTAAATACCTTCAACATTCGGCAAAAGTCCGGTTTGTCACCTTTATATCAGGGTTTCTACGTTTTTAGGCACAATCCGGGCGCCCGGACAGGCCAGGGATTACGGTGTCCATCGGTTTGGAAAAGCCATCTTAAAAATCGACTAGGTCCACTTCTGGGGATTAATCCAGAGGCTTGGAAGTCCATTGGAACTGGACATTTGCTCCCACTTGAAAAATTCCATGCCTCTGGAATTCCAAAGTGAAGCATTGGAACCTCACAAAGTTTTTTAGAACGTTTTGAGGATTGCAAAAATCACCTAAGGACCAATATTCCAACGGGTTGGCTCACCCAAACCAATGGCATGGAATTTTTTTGGTAAAAATCGACTAGGTCCACTTCTGGGGGTTTATCCAAGCCCTTGGAAGTCCATTGGAACTGGACATTTGCTCCCACTTGAGAAATTCCATGCCCCTGGAATTCCAAAGTGAAGCCTCTTATTTCAAAGCTTAACACTTGGCTGTTTTTTGTGTAAAAAGCCCAAAAAACAAAATTTCGGAAAATTTTCTGTTTTTTTGAAAAGTGGACATATGTTTGGCCCCGATGTTTTTGATATGCAGCGACGTGAAAAATGCAGAAAATTTGTTTTCTACCGTCAATTATGCACATCTTACGGGAAATTTCTAAAAATAGAGCTGCGACGAATTCTGTAGAAGGATTTGCTCCAAAAAAGGAACAGTCCCGTGAACGTCGGCGTTTTTTTGCTATCGACCCGATCCCAGGGTGTGGAATTAACGAAGACCGTCAGATTTTTCTGGTAGTCAAAATGAAACATCTAAGGGTTCCTATAGTGCACATGCACAAGTAATCGGCTGGTAAATTAACGAAGACCGTTCGATTTTTCCAGAAATCGAAACTCAAAATGGCTAAAGGTGATACAGTGAACAGGAGGGATGTGCGCACATCCCAGCTGTCCACCGTAAACCTTTAATGGGATTCGAACCCATGACCGCGAGCTATGAAGAGCGACGGCTTACCATCTGGACTATCGATAAGTCAAGATGGAAAACACGGCAGCGATTGCAATGTCATACCCGTCGACGGAGGACAGAGGTGACAGCAGTCGCAGGTCCGCTCGAAATTCAAAATTTCGTAAAAGAGCGCGATAACGCGATCCAGTCGCTCGGACCAATGCACCAAGCCGCCGGACCTGCCTTGGAACAGATTTGCGGCCGTTGTGCGTTAAAAGAGAGTCAAACTATTTGCAGCACACCACCGTATTCAAGCCGTACCGCAGAAAACCCACACCGTAGAAAAATGACACGACTACTAAGGAGAAGCGATAGGAAGACCCCACCGCCAAAACAAACTGTAAAGAAAAAGCTGCTGGACAGGTCGCCGCGGCAATCTGCTTTGACCGATACGAAAGACTCCACCACCCGCGCTCTAATGGCAAGAATCGCGGAGATGGAGCAACGTCTCTCCTGTCATCCGCAGTCTTCAAATCCCCCCGCCGCAGTAGTAATGCAGACAGCTGGCGGGGTTGCTGGCCCCACGCAAGACGACATCAACGACATGCGTTCGCATGGCCGGGACATTATCGAGAAGAGAATGGAGAAAGGCGACATACCGGTGGGAGCCACCTCCTCGCGATTAAAAAGCTCCTTAGTCCGCGATGTTATCGAGGAGATTCACGCGGTCACGCCGTCTGTCCCGAAACGCCAAGTGAGCATGTACCTGACCAGCCGCTTAGCGTATTTGAAAAATACCAAGGCCACAGAAGGACGCTGGAAACAGAAGTTCACCAAACAATTTCCGGACGGGTACTTCGCGCGCTACGAAGGCCCCGCAAGGGGCTTCCGATTATTTGGAAGAGCCGAGTCCTTGATCACCGCTGCTGAGACCGAGGCGATCCTCAACTTCCAGGAGGCTGGGCGTCCGAAGTCGGGGCCGCTCTATGATGCCGTAAAATCTATCAATGGATGGACAAAGGAGTCCATCCCAGACGATGGACAAGGCGAAGAAGAAGAGAAGAAAGTCAAGGTGGAGGAGCCCCCTCCGCAAAAGCAAAAGGTGTGTACTGCCGCTGGAACCGTGGTTCCAAACAACTGGAACTGTGAGTCCACGGGTTTCTTTAAGTAACTTTATTTCACGCACGAGCACGGGCCTATTCCCAGCGTTTGGAACTATTTTGGAACCCCTTTGGAACTCCTTTGGAACCGTTTTTTAAATATCGTCCAAGCCTTTGGAACCACCGTTCCACCCGTGACTGACATATTGTTGTGTCTTTCGTTTCGAATATACAGGAACCGTTGACCGAGAGCGAAGAAGATGGTAAGCTCACCAGCGGTCGCTTCGTCGAAATATTCCACGGTGCCCAGAAGGGGCACAAGTCGCGGCCGCCAGCGGACACGGATTCCTTCACGAACATCTCAAAGTTTTGCATCGCGCGCGGTTTGTTAGACGTGGTGGGGGAGGGCCCAACGGGCATGGCAAGTCTTAAGGGACTTGTCGTGCCCAAGGACTGCGTGGAGGTAACCCTCTACGCAATAAAGGACGAAGAAGACTACGTCTTCCGCATGCTCTCCCACCATGCGGAGGGCATCAAACTTTTAAAAAAGAAAATGGGCAAGGAGGCAAAGATCAAGGGCGAGGACCTCGCCCACGACGACTCCTCTATTGTCCCCGCCGTAAAAAACAAGCCCACTGTCTGGTTAGTCCCTACCCATTGTTTTACTATTTTCCATTTACTTACGCGTATGTGTTGTTTTACGCAAACCACACCGTCCCAGGTTTGGACGGGCCGTTCCAAGCCCTTGGACTGACCGTTCCCGCCGTCTGTACTCCGCAGGATCCCCACAAAATATGTAAGAAACAGCACGGTGCAAACCGATAAGAACGTCGACTTCGGCAAGAAAAGGAAAGCTGCTGCTCCTGAAGGAAGCAGCAAGCAGCAAAAGAAAGAGGAGGAAGAGAAAAAGGGTGAGGAGGTCGTCGACGAAAAGGAGGGTGATGAGAAAGATGATGACGAGGATGAGGATGAGGAAAAAGAAGATGAGGATGATGAGGAGGATGCGGCAGCATGACTGCTATTTTTGTCAGAATATAGAGCTTGTTAGAGCCCAGACAATAGAGCAATAGAGAACCTTTACGATTCTTTGTGTAAATATTTCAAACAGCAATACATATCAATAGCACCTTTGTACTGCATATGCATAATAGCAAGCTCGTGGACCAATGGTTCCAAGCCCTTGATACCTGTTTGTATGTATATAGAACAAAAACAGATTGGAACCATAGTTCCAAGCGGATGGACCTATACCGGTCCTTACGGTTGGAACCGTAGTTCCGGGTGGCTGGAACATTTTTGTAAATAACCACTATAAAAGGTCCCATTGAGTTCCAAGCCGACGTCCAAACGGTTCCTAATGCAGTCCAAACGGTTGGAACCCGTTTGGAATGTCGTCATTATATGGTCCAAGCCGCGTCCAGGCCGCCGGAACCCCTTTGGAATCATCAATCATAACAGGTCCTACGGGGTTCCAAGCCGACGGTCCAGACGGGTCCTAATGCGTTCCAAGCTGTTGCCGAGCCGCTGGAACCCGTTTGGAATTTCGTTATTATTTGGTCCAAGCCGCGTCCAGGCCGCCGGAACCCCATTGGAATCATCAATCATAACAGGTCCTACGGGGTTCCAAGCCGACGGTCCAGACGGGTCCTAATGCGTTCCAAGCTGTTGCCGAGCCGCTGGAACCCGTTTGGAATGTCGTTATTATTTGGTCCAAGCCGCGTCCAGGCCGCCGGAACCCCTTTGGAATCATCAATCATAACAGGTCCTACGGGGTTCCAAGCCGACGGTCCAGACGGGTCCTAATGCGTTCCAAGCTGTTGCCGAGCCGCTGGAACCCGTTTGGAATGTCGTTATTATTTGGTCCAAGCCGCGTCCAGGCCGCCGGAACCCCATTGGAATCATCAATCATAACAGGTCCTACGGGGTTCCAAGCCGACGGTCCAGACGGGTCCTACGGTATTCCAAACCGACGGTCCAACGGCTTGGAAGCCGATTGGAATTTTATGTAAATTCCAAGGGGTTTCCAAGGGCTTGGATAGCAAATGTCCAGGTCCAAGCCCTTGGACCGCGGCTTGGACGGGGCTTGGACCTGGACATTTGCTGTCCAAGCCCTTGGAATTCCCAGTGTTAACGCCAACGCCTCTCAAACACATACCTGTCCTACCGGGTCCTATGGGGTTCCAAGCCGACGGTCCAAGCCCTTGGAATAATCCTTATTTTGTAGGGTATGAGAGGAGGAGGGATGCAGTGCTGCAGCCTTTTCAGTCGGGCACCGGGCCCGCTGCAGCCCGGCGAGCCCACTACTGAGCAGTAGCCCCGGCATTGGGCCGGGTGCACAGCCCACCACAAGATGGTGGGCAAGGCACATGCAGACGTGCTTCCTCCTCATGGGGGTACTCGTGCGCTTGCAATGGCCGCAGCTGCCTCGCTTGGCAGTGATAGTAATATGGGCAGCCCTGGAGGTCATGAGGTACCTTGGGGAAATGGCAGCGCTCTGGGTGTGTCATTCCAGCCTGGCTCGCAGAGCCATGGCACGCACATTGTGGGCTATGCATACAGCGCCGCATCAACGGTGGACACATCGCAGCCTACATCTTCACGCACTATTGGAGTTGGCAAGGCACTCGCTGCTGCTGTGCATTGTGGCCTGACAGGTTGCTGGGTTTCACCATGCCCGGCGCGGGCTGTGGTACGTACCTTTGCTCCGGCTCGGGCTCGTCGTTTTCGCCATGCACTTCGGAGTGGCAGTCGTTCCACTGGGGCACGTCTTGGTGGTGGCCATCCACGTTGGCAGGCATGGGCTGCTGGGCGCCCGCATGACGTGCGGCGAGCGTGGGCTCACCGCGCTTCAAACTCAAGTGAGTCGCACGCTTGCAGTAGCGCAGCGGGTCTCTGCGGCGGGTCCAGCCACACTGGCGGCCATCCCGCGCCGCATGCTGAAGCCACGCTTTGCAGCCCGACTTCAGCGCCTGCAGCGCACGGTCACTTTCTATCGGGTGGCCCATTTCGCCTACGTAGTGTTGGTCTTGGCACGTGTGGTCTTCGTCAGCGCAGGAGGAGGCTTGGGCCGTATGCACGGGGGGTGGAGGATGCTGACTTACATACTGACCCTGCACTCTCCAGCTAAACCTTTGGGAGCCAGCAGAATTTAAAAAAACTTTTGTTGCTGCTTGCTGCTGCCGCCTGGGTGGCCGCCGTGGCTCCAGGAGGGTTGCGGGGTCTGCCTGCCATGGGTCCGGTTGCGCCTGACCGGTTGCGAAGTTCCCCCAGAACCACCTGGGACGACCAGAGGTCCTCGCGCCAGTGGGACACTGGGTGGGAGGCTATGGTGGCGGAGCGAGACGAGGTACTCCCACACACAGTGCTGGACACACTACAGCCGGGGGGGGACCACGAGAGTCACCAAGGACGAGGCCGCGTGGTTGGACACGGAGCTCAATGCCACCTTTGGAGGACACCCTGAGTTCACCGAGGAGAACTGGGAAGAGGTGCGCAACGTGGTGAGAAGGTGCAGCTATTGCTTCGCCAACAGGCCGCAGGAAATCAAGGGCTACCATGGAGGGGCAGCGCATGCGACTTTCGCCATCCCGTTCAAGGACGAGACCAAGGTGGCTTACCAGCGACCGAGGAAGTACAGCCCGGGAGAGCAGGAGATCATCGACCTGCACTGCAAGGAGCTATTGGAGTACGGCTTCATCGAGCCAGCTTCACAACACTGTCGACACGCCAGCAACGTGGTGGTCGCAGGGAAGAAAGACCATGAGACTGGACAGTGGACTTCTACACGCTTCTGTGTCGACCTCCGGAACACGAACCGGTTGTCGCTGAAGGACAACACGCTGCCACACAGACCAGAGGAGCTCTATCAGCGCGTGGCCAAGGCCAAGTTCAAGACAACTCTGGACGCGACCAAGGCCTTTCACCAGATTCCCATGACCACCGAAGAGGACAGGGACAAGACGGCGTTCTGGTGGGGCAATCAGCTCTATCGTTACACTTCCATGCCATTTGGAGCAGCTGGAGCGACCGCCGCATTCATCAGGATTATGGACTACGAGCTGCGTCACCTGCAACATTGCACGGTGGCGTACGTTGTCGACGTGTGCATATACTCAGACACCGCTGAGCAGCACATCAAGGATGTAGAGGCCGTGCTTCGCACCTTGGGGGACGCAGGGATCCGAATGCACTCAGGCAAATCAACCTTCGGGGCAGCCACCGTGGACTTCTTGGGCTACCGAATTGGTCACAACACCATCGGTGCGCAGGACATCAAGTGCAAGGTCATCCAAGAATTGCCCAAGCCCGAGGACAAGACTGGAGTACGCTCCATTCTCGGGCTCATGAACTACTACAAGGGCTTGGTGGGTGAGCCCATGGGACCCAATTACTCAGAGATGGCTCGACCGCTGAATGACCTGCTCAGAAAGGAAGTGGTGGACGTCAAGGAGGCTTGGGGGAAGGATCAGGACCGAGCGCTACAAGCACTGAAGGACGCTCTCTGCTCGGGGAGGTGTTTGAAGCCCATCGACTACAGCAAGCCCATCTTCCTCTACACGGACTGGAGCAACCATGGCATTGGCGCAGTGTTGGGCCAAAAGGATGAGCAAGGCGTGGAGCACATCTGCGTGGTGATCAGCCGCTCGCTGTCAAAAACTGAGAGACAGTATGCGAGCTTTCAGGGTGAGATGCTGGCAGTGGTGTGGGCAATCCGCACTCTGCGCCAATATCTGCATGGGGTGCACTTCACGCTGGTCACCGACCATTCACCGCTCACGACCCTCATGGAGAAAGGGGACCTGCAGGGTCAACACCTGCGCTGGGCCATCAGTCTGCAAGAGTTTGAGTTCACGGTCCAGTATCGACCAGGGCCAAAGAATGAGAACGCGGACGTGCCTTCCAGGTACCCGCTGCCCAGCACAGCAGACGAGACTGGTGCCCGCCTGGACCGGGAAGGTGACGGTGCGCGGGAAGCGGGGTGCGCCGAGAGGCAGACGCGTTGTTTCGCAGACACCATCTGCTTAGAGGTGACCAGAGAGCCACCGCTTGGCCCAGAAGCGAGCCCAGAGGCTCAAGTGGCCAACTACTGTGAGAAGATGGTCAGGGAGCAGCTGGGGACCAGTGCGGTCCACCGACTGTTTGATGTGCACTACCAAGAGGAGTTGGAGTGCAGCAGGGGTGTCATGTTTGATACTGACCACCCAGAGGTGGCCAGATGTTCCGGCAGATTGGTGCGAGTCGCATGGGATGCCCTCAGCCAGGTACAGCCGGTCAGAGGCATGCATTCTGGAGGCTCTCCAGCGGTCTACAGCGACGAGACCATGGAGGGTGGCAAGCTGAGGGTGCCTAAGAAGATCGACACGAGGGTGGTCGACAGGAGCTTCTTCCAGGAAGCCAGAAGAGAAGAAGGCGTGGTTTGCTACGAGCCCTGCGGGGGTCTGTGTGCTGGGTTGGAGATGCTCTTGCGCTGCGGCGTCAAGGTCAACAAGTACCTCTACCAGGACATCTCAGCGTCCAGCCAGACGGTGGCAAGGGCGAGGTGCATGGCGCTCAGTCGCCGACACCCTGACCTGTTTCACGCAGGGGCGGTTCACCTAGAGCAGCTGCCCAGCAACATCGAGGACACTAGCATTATTGACCTCGTCCAAGCAGGAGCATTGAGTGGAGGGCAGTGGGTCATGGTGTGTGGATATCCATGTCAGGACCTATCATCAGCAGGCAAGCTAGCAGGTTTGGAGGGCAAGCACAGCAGGCTGTTCTACCAGGCAGTGCGAGTCCTTTCGACGCTGCAACAGCTGCAGCCTCAGCGACCGCCAGCGTACGTGCTGGAGAACGTCTCTCCACTGTCGCACCGAGAGAGCTCGAAGATCAGAAAGGAGGTGTTCCTTATCATCAACAGCGTGGTGGGCCAGCCGGTATCCTTTGACGCAGCGCGCGCAGGATCATATGCGCACCGCCTACGAGCATACTGGAGCAATCTGTTCCAGAACCACCAGTTCAATCTGGTGATGGAGGGGGTGGACAGGCCACCAGACAGATACGTGAGTGACATCCTGCAACGAGGCTGGAAGCCGCGCAAGGTAGTCACTGGGGATGACAGGAAGCCCCACTACGCCGCTAACGTCGTGGGAGAACCCATGCGGGTGCTGCCAACCATCTTAGCGACGCAGAACTCCCGAGCCTTTCGTGCACCTCGTGCAGGTACGGTGGTAAGGAAAGATGACGTCGAGGAGAAAGGGGAGACCAGAGAGGTCAACCTGGACGAGAAGGCCATTGCCATTGGGTACAGCGCAAGTGAATTGCGCATGGCTCGGGGCATGAAAGACGAGGAGTTGGCAGGGATACTCGGTCTCGCCATGGATCGCAGGGCCATGGAGCTGCTGTGTGCAGTGGCGGAGGTCAGTACGACCAAGCTGCCAAAGAGTCAGGAGAGTGAGGAGGAGGAGCATGGCGCGCTAGCTGCCATCCCCATCGTGGGGTCCGCCAAGGTGACAACCGCTTCGGAGTCGGCACCGGAGCCGGCGCAAGCACAGCTGGCAGAGTGGGTCACCAGATCGGCAGATCCAGTGACTACACTCAGCAAGTTGCCCGACGCCTTAGTCACCAGGACTGGGAGGAGCGACTGCAACACATGTGCAGCCAAGGGCAGAAAGGCACGCAAGGATTCGGCACAGCGGATGCAGTCCCACGTCGCCGATAATGGAAGCTTGCCTCCATGGAGCTCGCGGGGGCTATAAGGCGCGTCACCGCCAAGCCTTCTCAAGTCCTGGAGACAAACCTGTGGAAGTGAACTCAGCGCCAGAATGGGCACCAGTGGCGAAGGAAAAAGAAATGAGGTTGCCCAGGCTGCCAGACACGACAAGACTGGTCGCCATGGTGGCTAGTGTGACCCATCAAGAGTCACTTCGGGAGAAGTACCCGGACATACACGAGGACAAACTATGCCTCGCGTGGATGAAGACTGGAGAGAACTCGAAGGTCCCCAAGGAGGAGTATCACAGAGTCAGGAAGAGGGCGGCTCGTCACCGATGGGACGAGCTCATGGGTGAGCTGTACATGGTCACCATCAGCGGCAAGGAGCTTCTGGTGCCCAAGCCCTGTGACAGGATTCAGTTGGTGCGCGAGTACCACGAGAGGACTGGCCATTGGGGCATCAGGCGGACGTTGAACTTGTTGTGGCAACGCCATTACTGGGTGGGCATGAAACAAGATGTCAGAGCAGTGATCACACAATGTGAAACCTGCCAGAGGGTGAAAACGCACTACGCGCGGGAGGAGGCGATGCTCACTCCGCTGGAGATCAAATCCTTCATGTATCGCTGGTCCCTGGACTTGGCTTGGCCCACGAAACGCGTCACTAAGGCTGGGAACCAACGCGTCTTGGTCATGACCGAACATTACACGCGTTTCATTATGTGCGTTCCGATTCCCAACAAGGAAGCCTCCACCGTCGCCAGCGCGTTTCGCAACCACGTCCTGTCTGTGTTTGGGGCGCCAGCGGAATGCCTCGTGGATGGGGGTACTGAATTTGAGGTTGAGTTCGCTGCACTATGCAGACAGTGTCTCATCGACCGGAGAGTGACCTCGCCGAGTTCCCCAGAGAGCAACGGCCTGACCGAGCGTGTGGTGCGCACCATCAAGTTTTGCTTCAAGAAGATGGCCCTCGACAAGGGCCTGGACTTCGAGTGGGACGAGATGCTCTGGTCACTTGTACTCAGTTACAACGCAGCCAAACAGCAGTCGACTGGGGTTGCGCCGTTCACGCTGCTGTTCGCCCAGGAAGCTACTGTACCACCAGATCTTCGTGCGCGACCCGAGCTGGACTTTGAAAGGCAGGACGAGCGAACTCTGGCTGAGGATTTGTTGCAGCGAGCGGCTATCGTGAAGAAGCTCATGGTGCACGCAGGATGCAACTTGGAAATCGCTCAACACCGTGACACCTTGCTGTACGAGCACAGGAGGAGTGGCAGCTACGAGCCAAAGCCGCATCAGTTCAAGGCGGGTGACTTCGTGTACATAAGACAACAACCACGCTCTGGCATGGAGGTAGCCACCAAGCCAGCCATTCTGAAGTTGGTCAAGGTGCAGAAGGATGGGGTGGTGGTCTTGGAAGACAGCACCAAGTTACGGGAGAAGAGTACGGTGCAAAACATTGCGCCGTGCCACCTGCAGGTGAAGGACCAATATGACTGCAGCGCAGCCATTCCCAGCAAACATCTCGCGTGTGAGAAGTGCATGAGGACAGATGGAGAGGCATCGATGCTGTTGTGTGATACATGTAATCGTGGCTATCACATTTGGTGTCTGGATCCGGCACTGGACAAAGTGCCTGAAGGAGATTGACAATGCCCCAAATGCTTGGGTGTGGCTATGGTGGCAGCCTCCGCCGAGGTGAGCGCGTCTATCGTGGAAAGAATGGCTGCCATGGAACTACAGCTGAGAGAGACATTGGGAGCAGACACGATGTTATTGCCTGCGGACGTGGGCCCACACCGGGCAGTAAGACCGGGACGTGAACATCCATGGCAGGCGCTTACGTCGCGACAGATTGCCAGGAAGGAGGGGACCATGGGGGATCTCCCAGACAGAGTGGCATGGGGAAGTCAGACAGAATTGAGCAGGGTGATCACAGACTTGATGCCAGGACATTGGCATGATGGCCACCGCACCATCCTGAGCCGAAAGTGTTCAGAGCAGCACACTCGTGCGAGGAGCTTACGGGAGGCAGCTACAGTGCAGGCCATGAGCCCGGAGGAGGTGCAGAGGAGGGGGGACGTTACTCAATTGAACAGAGCCCAAGTAAAGATTGCCAGTCAGCTGGACTGGGGCTTGGAACTGGTTATGACGGTTCCTCAAGAAGTTAGACGCCTGGCGCACGAGGTGAGTTGGAAGAAGATCACACAGGTCTGGGACCCGTGGGCTGGTACAGGTGTGATTGGCAAGGTGATGTCACTGGAGTGGCCTCACTTGAAGTTCATGAACAACGATTGGAATCCGCAGTTGAAATGGCCTGAAGCCCTCAATGCACTACAGCCGGGCAATTATCGTGCTTGGAAGGAGAAGTATGGAGTATGTGATGCGGTGATAACCTCACCTTGGTTCGCCGTACTGGATATTGCATTGCCATTGGCAGTGCTGGCCAGCAGAGTGGTGGCTTGCATTCACGTGCCATCGCACTATATGACAGACATGACAGAGAGCAGGGCGCAGTACTTTCGCAAACTGTGTCATGCTGGACGCTTGCATGTGATTGGACACCTGGAGCATGGGCCCATAGGTATAAGATGTATGTGGGTGATGGTGTTTCGAAACCCTTTGACGCGAGCAAGGATGCTACGAGGAGGAGAAGCCACTGGAGTGGGTATGTTTACTTTCAGCATGGGCAAGTTCGCGCTGGATGGTGCTACAACAGAAGATGCTGAGCAAGCTCTTATCTAATGTCTGTGCTACCAGTGGCAGCTACAGATGGGGGATGTTGAGAAAAAGAGCTTGCATAGGAAGCTAAAGGCAGTTATCAAAAAATTTGAACTTTTGTGTGGTTACAGTAAGAGGTTGACTGCACAGTGACATAAGACAATGTATACAGTACCGAGCTGGTATTATATGGATACTGACAATAAGTAAGACTGTTTGGTAGTAGGACCAGATAGTCGTGCTTCATAAGGACACGTCGTGCATAAGTTCGCGACAGCTGTCACAAACCGCGGCTTGTCGTGTACTTTAGCCGGGTTGCGACACCTGGGACAGTAGTCCCTGTGACGAACATATGACACGCGCAGCACAATACGCGCGAGCGGTTACAGCAGTGACAGGGTACGGAAGTACGGATGGGTGTTACATCTTATTTGGAGGTAGCAACTGTAATATGTAGGGCGGCGTAGTAGAGTGAGGCAGACGCTCATTTTTGTTTTGCCTTCGTAACAGTGAGTTCCAAAAAAGGAAGTGCTTGCTCAGACCGCGAAAACAGCAGTGTTATGATATAGCAATTTATGATATATGGCATTCTTTTGCTTGTGAAGTTGTGCATTCTGCGGACTTGTGCTTAAATATTGGCGTCAGAGCTGCATACTGCAGTCTTTTACATGTTGAGAAAAAGAGCTTGCATAGGAAGCTAAAGGCAGTTATCAAAAAAATTGAACTTTTGTGTGGTTACAGTAAGAGGTTGACTGCACAGTGACATAAGACAATGTATATAGTACCGAGCTGGTGTTATAGGGATACTGTACTGACAATAAGTAAGACTGTTTGGTAGTAGGACTAGATAGTCGTGCTTCATAAGGACACGTCGTGCATAAGTTCGCGACATCGCGTTGTCAATTCTCGGCCATTAAAAACAGTCTCTGCCCAATATATCTCGATAAAAATTGTGGAAATATAGGTGTCTTCGTTGCACACGCACATGGAAGCTACTTGCACTTGCCATGTGCGTATTGCGATCTCAGATGCGAGCGCGTTGTTTCGCTCGCATCTGAGATTGCTTATAGCGACACACGGTGCATAAACCGCGGTCAAATTGACTTTCATCATGGGTGCACTTTCTTTCCACCATATTTATTGATACGTCAAGATATTCTATCCGAAATTCAGTATGTAGTCACGAACTTTTCGAATGTGTGGCTAAAAAGAATCGGTCACCACTGCTTGCGATTGCACAAAGCGACACCGACTATTGAATAAAACGACAGTGTTTTGTACTATATGTCACGGTCACAGTTCACGAGTGTCTATGACATAATCGACTGTCACAAGGGATGATCGGTCATTGGCTCATGCCGCGTCATGTCATCGAAAATAATCGAATTGTCGAAAGGATTTTTCGCTAATTAATTACTGAATCGTCGTCTAAATATGACAGTTTGAATTGGTATGCCCATGGACCGTCAAACCTTTTATCATCGAACGGCAATGAGCTGATTTTCTGCGCGACGTCAGGAAAATTCTGGGTGCCCTGTTGGTGGTGTTGAGGTTCGGACCTGAGTTCGGACCTGAGGTCGGTAGTCGGCCAGTGCTGATCGTTGTACTGTGTGTGCGTTCGGCCGAAAACAGGGATCGGTCAGGGATCCGATGCTAGCGACGACCAAGATCGAACCGACACGAGGCGTGTACATCGACGCGCAAACGGATGATCCAATAGCCCGACGCACCGTAGTTTTCATGTGGGCTTACTTGGGATTCAGGTAGCGAAACTCGGTACGACATATTCATGTCTTCACAAGAATACTCTCTACTGCGCAAGGGCTGCAGGCAAGCACACGTAAAATGCGCAAGAGTATCGACGGGAACTCAGCTTTTGGGGGAAAGAGTACCCATCCTACAAAATAAAAAGCAGCCGAGATATAGGTGGCGAAACCTGGAAGAAAACGACACCGCAGGGTCTACACAAATTTCCGCTCCAACGTGCCAGGGCTACAGACAAGCATCGTTGAGACTCAAGCGTTTCGAAGATGCGCTCTAGTTTTAAGTCAATTCAACTTTTAAAAAGCTCATCGACTATGCCGACTTAATCGGCCGTGCAAGTAAGTGAAACACGTTCCCCATACTCAGTATGCCCGATACGCGGTAACAGTGAATATGAAATTAATGTACACTATGTGTGTCAAAATAAACCGCCCATGCACATTTCTTCTTCAACCCAAGCTTGATCTGTTGGGCGTTTGATATCCGGCCGTGTGCACAATGCATATCAGGCATGCGTAGTTACAAGCTTTCCCTGAAGATGGAAAACTACCATCAGCACGGAAAGTAAATTCAATGAAGTACCTTCCCAATTCTGGGTGACTACACAGGATGTCGCTAGACACAGCGCGATCTCGTCGTGAGCAAACGGTGCTCACGTGCCGTTTAAACGGATCCGTTGAACCGGCTTTCCGCTTCAAGTTGTCCAAGATACTACGCAGTCTTAGGCAGACGATCAGGCTAGATCACTGTACTCTTACTGTTAATATCATATCTCCCAGGGGTGGCCCCTACGTACTACAGTAATACCGCATATTTAAGGAAACAGGAATTTGGAGCCAGCCTAGCTTTTTCCGTATTTTCTGACCCCCCAGCCTCAACGCCTAACACTGGGTTCCTTATATTAACACGGTGTTTCGTTACGGCCTTAACACTTTGTAACCAAAAGTTAGCCTAGCCTTTTCCGCATTTTCCCGACCCCCCCGAAAAGCTGGTTGTTTCCTTAACCCAGCATTTCCTTAAATGTGAGGTAATTACCGTACCGAATTGGCCCTTCTTAACGTGGTATGATTTGAACTAACTTGCCCCATATGCACAGCGTATAACTATAACCCCCCAATTACAAGGGTTATACTGTTATGTACTATTATGTACACATAACCCTTATATACTGTAACCCTTATATCGGGTTATATAAGGTTACATTGCCCCAGATAGTCCTTCGCATTGGTTCTCAACCAATGACTCAGCAGTCCAAAAGAGGCTACAGTACGCCATCGTACGAATGGCATGCATATGCTCTCACCTGATGGTATATAAACCAGGGAATCGACATGTGGCAAGCGTCTCACTCATGTTATCACAAGCTCTTGCGATGACTGAGTAATCCACTATCCAGTTATGTAGTATCAACACTATACAATTCCACTCGAACGCGACTCAATCAAGAGTTCAAGCGTGAAGTTGTGAAATATCTACACGCCATCGCAACTGTACGTGCACCCTGCACGGTCTTTCTTTTGAGCCATAAAAAACAACTCGGTCCGTTCCTTATGCTGATTTGTTGCACGTTGACGATTGCTGATACAGTACGACCCTCGAAAAAACTTCAACGAGAGTACATTGTTTTTCGTAGCGCCCTCAACCTCAAGCGGCAATAAAGGCTTTTGATACGGAGGTTGGGGGATTCAACAACGACGGTTCTCGCCTCTTCGGACGGAGGTCTATCATCCGTAAATATTGCCTCGACCTACATCGTTGTCCAAAAGACTCCAGCTGTTTTGCTGGAAAACGTTAAATGAAAGGGGAAAGCCCCTGTTGTGCCAGGGGCACGACGACAGATGCTCGGAGATATGTTTTTGATTGAACGTGCAAAGGTACACAATTCGGATTTTTATAATATACTGGATCAGGGCCAGATTGAGGTACAAACGATAATTCGGTTCCGAGTTCTGAAGGCTAAACACTTCTCAAGTGCTCTACTTATTCACTCGTCACTCAGGTTGCAGGGTCAACCACTCGAGAGCCGATGTCACACTTCGGCTCAACGTTCAGTTCCCGATCCGATCTCATTTCTAATTCCGATTCGTCATTCTCGATTCAGATGTTATGCCAACAGGCTGACACGATGACTGCCCCACAGTACTGTCATACTACTGTACTGTCATACTGTCATACTGTCATAGCGTCATACTGTCATACTGTCAATATCTGATATTCGATTTCATTGTCTTTTCAACCCCGATGCGAATCTGACCATTCTTCGAGGGTCTGACTGAGTTCCACGATGACACCCCCCACAGTACTGTCATACTACTATAGTGTCATACTGTCATACTGTCATAGTGTCATAGTGTCATACTGTCATACCCCGGACATCTGGTATTCATTCTCATCGTGATTTCAAGCCCAATTTCACTGTCATCGTGCCAATCCCAGATTACCCCCGATGACACACATACGGACGCATAGACATATCGGCTCACGCTGTGCCTCCGGGCACAACTCTCCCCCCCTTAGGAGTGGTCTACCTCCTGGGATCACTCCGCTAAGGTACCCATCTAAGTTCCAGTTCTTAGGTTCTCTGGTTCCTTGCTGTTTCCAGTTCTTAGGTTCTCTGGTTCCTCTTCGAGCATAGTTCGCCTGCCGCTACCAGGGCACCACTTTCAAGAAGAAGGGTGCCACTTGGAATCTAAAGCGGGTCTTCAGTGTCGCGGAGGCGTAAATGTCGGAAAAGTTGTCGTAGCAGTAGTGCTGGTACGGGGTATACACTCGCAGATTGACCTGCTCCAGTCTGCTGCGGGTGAGGTCCAAGCTGAGCAGTCTCTGGGTGAGCACCGGTTGCCCATCTGCACGCACACGGTGTCGAAGTAGTACAGCGTAGCAGGGGAGAGGGTGGTGCTGAGTTCGTCCATATGCAGGTGGGTTTCATGTACTGCGTACCATACATGCAGTAGGTACACACCAGCGGTGGGGGAAGCTGGCGCATCATAGGGCGAAGCCGTAGCGCGTTAGGGAAGCGACCTCTGGGGTTTTCCATGAACCAATGTTTTGGCTCTAGGTAGTCAATGATCTGCAATGCTCGTCGTACGATTTTGTCAGCCTGGGGAAGGTCAGGGGGTCCACCAGTGGTGCGCGCTTGACTGTACTGCCTGCAGGGGGGACTTGCCCAAATAACATCGAAGAATCCAGGCGGGTATTGCTTGTAGTCCCATTGCAGGATGTCACACACATGAGTGGGTTGCCAGATATGCCCGGAGTCGAGGGTCACCACTGAGGCGGAGGGGAAGCAATTTAGGAATTCCCTCTCTACTGAGCCAGTACCGCTGAAAAGTACGAGAATCCTGGGCGTGCGGGTTGTTTTTGCCTGTATTGCCAGCAGCTCTGTCACCAGTGCCAACGACCCATCTTCCACGCGCTCCTGGCGTTCCCACGGCAGGGGGATATCATCTTCCATCTGTTCGAGTTGGTCCAGTTCATCGCAGGGATTGGTGATGAGGTGGGCCAGTGTCATTCCGGCTTGAGCGGAGTGGCGGCCACGCTGCTCGCGTCGCCGAGTGGCTTCGTCGCGGACTTGCGCTTCCATGTGCAGTCTCGCTTGCTCGAATTCACGAAGTTGTTGAAGTGGACTTCTGCGTTCAAGTTTGTCACGCGTCCTCCATTGGTCGTGAGCTTTGGAGTAGCCAGTCCAGCGAACCTTCCACTCTTCCACCTCCTTTCCTCGAACAGACCGCACTCGACGTGCAAGGATACGCTCAACGTGTGCTTCCTTCTGACCGTCCACTACCACCTCTTCAGGTACTGCTGGGTGATCGCGTGCGGCAAAAGCATCTTGACCGCTGGTGTACGGTTTGAGGCGATGTTGAGCGAACACGTCGTGAATCCGCCAGTGAGGAGGGAGGCGTAGGCGGTAGGCTACTGGAGCTCCTCTGTCGGCTTCGGGCATGGTCATCTGTATATCGCTGAAGAAGCGTTCGGTCACAGGAACTGGTCCATGCCAGCGCTTGGTCAGTTTCCTACAGATGGAGCGATCCATCACCTTCTCCGTAAGGTGTTTCGCCTCTATCCAGACCAGATCTCCAACAGCATACTCCCGCTGCCCGTGTCTGCGATCAAACTGTTCGCGCTGTCGCTGTTGAGCCAGCTCCAACCGCTGCCTGGCGTCCCGCAGCTGCGACGAAAATTTCACAGCCACTTCGTGTGCGGTGCCTACTCCCCCAGTTCGTCGTCCGGCGGTGGACTGCGCGGCCTCCAGGAAAAGATCCAACTGCGACAGCGGCGAGAACCCGAACACCAGTTCAAACGGCGTGAAGCCAGTAGATTCACTCCTGGAGTCATTGATCGCGAACTCCACGTTAGTGGTGAACAGATCCCAGTCCTCCACATTGGCGTCAACAAAGGACCTGAGCATGTCCTCAATAACCCTGTTGCTGTGTTCCGCCTGGCCGTCAGACCGAGGGTTGTACGGCGTGGTACGAGCCACTTTCACACCCATCAGTCTCATGAGTTCCTGCCAGAAAGCATCTTGAAACCGCGGGTCACGATCGGAGACAATCTTCATAGGCGCGCCATGCTTGTAAGCGCCACACCGAGTCAAAGTAGATTCTGGCCACCACAGCTGCGGAGCTGTCGCCGAAGTTCATTGGCACAACGTGGACCATCTTCGTCAGCTTGCAGGTGAAGGCCACGAAAGCATCATTGCCCCTCTCCGATACCGGCAGGCCGGTGACGAAGTCCACTGCGACATCCTGCCATGGCCTGTTCGGGATGCTGTGAGGGTTTAGCAACCCATCCGGGTAAGTTCCCCGCGGTCTCACTGATTGGCACACTGCGCAGGATGCAACCCAGGTGCCCACATCTTCCGCGGCACCACGCCAATAGAAGCGTCGCAGCACCCTTTCCAGAGTCTTGTCTCGCCCAGTATGGCCTGAGGACAATGACTCATGAGCATGGCGAATCACTACTTCTCGAAGTGGAGAGTCCTCCCCCAGCACCAACTGATATCTCCCTGCTGCGGTCCTCCAAACCACTTCACCCACCAGCCTGAAGTCCTGTAGACATTGGTGTGGCGCCGCCTTCACCTTCTCCCGCAGCGAACGAAGTGTCCCCTCTCGGGTGTACTCCGCTTTCAACGCACGCAGGAACTTTGAGTCCGACTGCTGGGATGATGCGTCTCTGAAGGCTGCTGCCTCACCTGTCCTTATCACAGCGGGGGCCGTTCGCGGGTGCCTCACGCGTGCCGGCTGTGGTTTGGCGGGAGGGGCGTGTACTATCAGAACAGGCCAACGAAGGTCGAAGGCCTTCCCATCTGGGTTCTCGAAGAACTGATTGGGCTCGCCCTTATCATCGTGAGTAGGGATGACCTCCACGATCTGCATATTGGCCTTTCTGAAAAGTTTGCGCCACGCGGGGAGCTTGGACTGGTGATCTGGTAGAACGAAGACCGCTGAGGTGTTTTCTGGGTCTGCCTTCCATTCTGCGATATACTTGTTCAAAATCGCCTCCACCGTAATGTGCTTGGAGTTATATGGAGGGTTACACCAAACCCGAAGGCCCCTCCATTTCTCTGAAAGGCAGTCTGTCCAGAATCTATCCGCCTGTCTGTTGCGGCCGCCAAAGTCACAACAGGCGTCCACATCGAAGGGTCCAAACTTCTCGGCGTACTTCGAGGAGTACTCTGCTCGGACACGCCAATTCTGTGAGTCTTCGGGGGGAGTCTGCCGTTTTTGCGGGTGAAGGACCGGGGGTGGAGCTGACTGCTGGGGCGCCTGCTGCGGGGATGGTGAGGTCACTGGCACCTTCTCAGTGGGCGCCTCCGATGCGTCAGCTCGTGGTGGCGTTCGCGTCTTCGGTGACGCCAACTGTGGAGGCGCTGGGGTAGTAGGGGCTCTTCCAGCGCGTGACATGCTCCTCGTTATCCTTATCTGAGGTGGAGCTCTGTCAGAGGGTTGGTGTGGAGCTTCTGTCGGCTTCGCGCTATCAGCTTCAGGCCAATCAGGCATGTCGAAGTCGAGGTGATCCTCCTTCATTCCCTTATAGAGCTTCGGATTAACGAGAGCGATGGTCTCCCCCATGTCCATGGCCTGTTCCGCCACGGAGAGGGTCTCCACTGCTGAGAGCCAACAGTCAACCGTCTGAGCCCAGTGGGGATGAGCTGCGGGTGGTGAGCTGGAGAAGCATTCAGACTCCAGTGTTGCCAGAGGGTCTTTCGGCAGGTCTGAGGTGGGGTCGATCACTCCTGCTTCCTTCAACCCCTCGCGAACGTCCTTGTCTTTGAAGTCGGGTCTTCTGGACAGGGCGTCTGGTACCAGCAGCAGCGCTCCCTTGATGTACTCCATTCTCGGGACTCCCACCTCCACCAGATCCATGTACCAGCGTGCCTGTCTGCGGCTAAGCTCTCTGCCAGGTTCCATCAGCCATTCAAGGGGGCGGTGATCACCCTGGATGCGGAAGTTGGTGAAGATGAGGTAATGCCGCCAGGTGACGGTGGTACAGTGGTGTAGAGCACCTAGTTCACGCTCGCCGGTGTGGTAATTCTGCTCGGCGGCTGAGAACTGGCGGCTCTCGTATGCTATCACGCGCAGCCCAAGACCATCTCCATTGTCTTGCATAAGTACTCCCCCAAGAGCGATGCCGCTAGCATCCGTCTGCACCACGAAAGGTGCTGTGCCGTCTGCGGCACCCTTAATGTTGGGCAAGGCGAGCACTGGCGCTGATGTGAGGGCCTTCTTCAGCTCCTCGAAGGCCCACTGCTGCATGGGACCCCACTCCCAGGGTACGTCCGACTTGGTCAACCGGGTGAGGGGCTGAGCGATCTCGGAGAAGCAGTGGATGAACCTGCGGTAATACCCCGCTAGGCCCAAGAACTGCCTGACGTGGGTAACCGTCTCCAGCTCAGGCCAGTCCCTCACTGCAGCTACCTTGTCGTGTTGGGGTCTGCAGCCATCTGCGGAAATACAGTGGCCAAGGAACCGTAAGGATTTCTTCAACAGCTGGCACTTGGACCTCTTGAGGAAGACGCCCTTCTCCCTGCATGTCAGGAGCAGTTGTTTGACGTGCTCGTAGTGCTCTGCAGCGGTGTTGCTGAAAACGACCACATCATCGATGAAGATCCGGACAAATGGGAGATGGCCCAAGGCCCGCTGCATCCGTCGCTGGTACTGAGATGGTGAATTCTGCAGCCCCTGCGGCATGACCAACCACTCATATGACCCCATCTGGGTGGTGAAGGCAGTCTTCTCAACATCTCCTGGTGCCATCGGTACTTGCCAGAAGCCATCCACCGCGTCGAACGAAGAGAAGAACTTCGCACCCTGCATCTCGTCGAACATCATCTGGATGTCTGGGAGAGGATACTTGTCCTTAACTGTCTGGCGGTTGAGGAGCCGGTAATCGATCACCAGTCGCAGCTCCTTGGGGTTCCCGGGTTTAGGGACCATCAAACAGGGAGCTGCATAAGGACTGGAAGAGGGTCGGATGTAGCCCTTGGACATCAGAGTCTCCACGCGTTCTCGAAGTTGACGGAGTTCCTCTGCGGACTTCTTGTAGATGCGCTGGCAGGGAGGTCCCTTCTTGCTCAGCTCAGGGTCCAGGTTAATGTTGGCTTCATCCTGGGGGTCATGTCTGAGTCCATCGATGTTCGGTAGGGCAGTCGTCATCTCCTTCTTGTACTCCTCACCCCAGAAGTCCTGAAACTTGAGGGTCCACTCAGGGCTCACTTCTGCATCTTCAGTATCCGCAGCGGGTTCGGCGTTCTCAGAGTCGATAGCCGTGGCTGCAAAGGCAGAAGCAGTATCGTCGGGGGACTTCTCGGCCACCATGAGCCAGGCGGGCTGTATCTCCGGGTCGTCATTGCCGCGTAGCTTCTGTGTCTCCGCATACACCAGGTACTTCTTCAGCTGGGCAGGGGTCAGGAACACCTCATCCACCAATCCCGCGCAGGCCGTGCCCTTCGGAGACCTGTCCCCAGATGCTTTCCCAGGAGAACAGCCTGTGATGGTGACGCGATCCACAATCTTGCCACTGCGGGACTTCCTGAGGAAGGAGACGGAGCCATTCCCTTCATAGCCCAGAGTGACAGGAGAGTGACTGCGCAGCCACCTTCCGCCGAGGATAACATCCACCTGTATGCCCAGTGGCAGGATCCGGAGGGCAAGGGCGTTCTCCGTATAGGTGCCCGTGGTGGTGTGCGTGTTAAACTTGGCGTACGCGGTGGCGCCAGTGATCTTCACAGATCCATCCGCCAGGGTGACTCGCATCTCGGAACCGGCTCGTGTTGTGAGGCCACATCGCTTAGCGCTCTGCTCCGAGATGAAGTTGTCAGAGGCCCCCGAGTCAATCAGCACCTTGACCGTGTGCCCTCTGAGGGTTGCGTAGAATACCAGTAGTAGCGGTCCTTCTTCGTCATGTGCCGCTGCAAGGGTACCCTCGATGTCGGTCTTCCACTGAACTCCCCCATCTGTGCGTATGCTTTTGCACTTGAGGTTGGGGAGGAGGTTGTCCGAGACCTCGCGGCATTCTTCCAGCGTTTGCCTACACGCGGCGTAGAACTCCTCATCCAGCAAATCAACATCTTCAGGCGGATGGCTGACGAGGTTGTCTGCACTCGCCGTCAGCAGGGTGCCCGCTGAGGTGCATTCGCTCGAAGTGGGGCTGACATGAGTGGTGTCGCTGGTGGTAGGGCTCACATGGGTGGTGTCACTGGTAGTAGGGCTCACATGTGTAGTGCCACTGGTGGTAGGGCTAACATGGGTAGTGCCGCTTACTGTGGGGCTCACGTGGGTAGTGCCGCTTGTTGTGGGGCTCACATGGGTAGCGACACTATTGGTGAGACTGCCATGGGTGAGAGGATCCTCGTCATGCTGAGGGCTGCCAGCAGGGGAGTCGTGGGCGAGCTGGTGGGAGCTCTGGTGGTCAGTTCTCGTCTGGGGGGTCCCAGCTGCTGCCATCTGCTGGGTGAAGCAGAGCGAGTTGACCGAGGACTCCTCTTCCATCACCTCAGGGTCTTCAGCGATGGGGTGGCTGTCGAGACAGGGTGGCGCTTCATCCACTTCATGCGTTTTGACGGTGGTCATCTGCTGGGTGAAGCAAAGCGAACTGGGTGCGGAGGTCTCCTCCGCCTCTGAGCAGTAGGATGAACCTTCGGGGTTTCCTCCCGGAGTGGCCGGCGCGTTATCATGGTGCGAAGATGTAGTCTCTGTTGTGGGCTCGGCCAGCGAGGAGGATGGAGGGGATGCTCCCAAGGGGCTGGGACCCAGCTTCCTCATCTTGTACTGGTGTACTGCGTGCAGACTGCACCAGGCGCCAGGTAAACCCACATCTCCCGCTGTCCCAGGTATCGTGCCCACTTCAGTGTCCAGGGTGCAGAGGGATGTCGAAGACCTCGCTGCTGCTCTTCGTGCGCCCTCCTTTTCCCACAGCCTGCTACCAGGGGAAGAGTCTGGACTCGAAGTGGCGATTGCCTTTTGCTGCTCGGCAGGCGACAGCTCTCTCCAAGCCGCGTAGAGGTCGTGGGAGCTGGTGTTTGAGGATTCGGGGACTTGCTGGCGACCGTCGTGTGAAAGGAGGTGCCACAATGCTATGCGCTGATGGCCTTCCTTGCGATCTTGAGGTTCGCGGGCAATGCGTATCCTCTCTGCCAGCTGGTTGGCGCGGTTCACGCGCTCCTTTGGCGATCGACTCCCAGAGTGTACGCGGCTGCGGACGCGCTCCGACATCTTATCCACCAGGTCCTTGGCAGCCTCTGGGGACTTGCGCAGAGCTCTGCGGACCTTCTGCATGGCGACTTCGAGGGGGAGGGAGTACAGATCTCTCTTCCAGTGCCACGCAGTTAGCCTTTTCCGTGGGTCTGCGAGGTTGGACTGATAGATGGGCAGTGGTAGGACAACACGCGGTCGGGGGCGAAGATCGCGGGGCTCTCCGCGGTTGTTGCCCATAATGGGGGGTCTGTGCCGGGGAACTCGCCGTCCCCTCCGACCCTCGATCCTCGCTTGTGTATAAGCGGGCGGGGCCGTCATCAAGAGGTAGCGACGGCTCATCGAAGGGGGTGCTTCCTGCGAGAGGGTGGCTGGACAAGTCATCCCTCGGCGGCGATGGGGCACCAGCTGAGCGGTAGGTGCGTCGCAAGCGGGTCCCAGAGGTGAAGGCCACACTCTTGGGGTGGGGACGTTGGCCCCAGGGGTCTCTGCGTCCTCGGGCGCGTCGGGGTTCCACTGGTTCTGACCGCTTCTCCAGGGCGGAGAGGGTCTGATCATCAGGGCAAGACCTCACTTCCCCGAAGGGCAGTGTCTGGGGCTGGCCGCCGGCCAGTCATTCATCGCTCTCCACCAGGGGAAGGCCGTCACCCTCCACAAGCTCGATGCCCGCAAGGGCCGCCAGGGTCTGGTAGCTCTGCTCGTCCTCACAGGTAGCAAGAGCCAGGACCTCCTCGGAGAACTCTTCTGGGACGCCGTCCACCGAGGAGATGTCCTCCTGCTGCTCGATGGCCCAAACGACGGCGGCTACAAACCCAGGGGAGTTCGCCAGTCGAGCGGGTGCATTGGCCCTCCACTCCTTGAGCTTAGCCTCGTCCGTGCAGTTACGGACGATGTGCTCCGCAGAGCCGCAGGCGAAGCACCGGCGGACTTTCGGAGCATCAGGGCGGGAGAGGCCAGGTGGTGGTGGCAAAGGAGTCACTGCCGCGGCAACGGTGGTGGCAGGCCCGTTTTCCAGCATGGCAAGAGCTGGGCGGTTCGAAGAGGGGGTACGCCTGTAGAAGGGGGTGCGAGGTGGTGGGTTAGCGAAGGAAACAGCACGGGGAGTACGGTCTTGAGAGCGCCTCTGAGCCGCCTCCGTGTCAATGTCACTCTCCACCTCCTCAGCAACTTCCCGAATCTTCAACAAGGCGTTGTGGGTGCCTGGGATGTCGTCGGCGACGGACTTCCTCTCCCACTCTTCTGGTTTGGAGACATCCAAGTGGATGGCTCTCAGGCGCCGCATCACCTTGGGTGCATATTTCAGCCCCCGGCGGTACGTAGAGAGCATCGACAGGTTGGTCATCTCCACGCAATTGGGGACTCTGCCGGCCAGGAAGTTGACGGAGGCCATGCGGGTCTCCAGTCGCGAGAAATACTCCGCCGCGGTCTCGTTCACCGCCTGCTTCAGGGCAATGGCCTCGCCGTGTGCGTTCTCCAGGTAGGCCTGCGTCAGAGAGCACACCGCCAGATCGCTGAAGAACACGTCCAGCTCCCCGTAGCGTTGGTGCCAAGCTTGCTCGGACCCAAAGGTCCCCGCCGCGCGCTCCAAGAACTTTCTCTGCTGGTCTTGAAGGGTGTACTCCTTGAAGCTCCAAAGAAGGCTTGACACACTCGCCTGGTACTCTGATACTGATGGCGTACAACTGGGAGTGGTCAGTGCTTCGATCACGATGGCCTCCTGGAATACCTTCCGCACCATGTGGGAGTAGTGCTCCAGCTGCGTCAGGAGGCCCTCCTTGTCAGCCGATTTTGTGTCGGACGCGGAGCGGGGGAACCTGGTGACGCTCTTGACCAGCTTTAGCACCATCTCTTTGGTCTTGTGCTCCAGGCGGACCTCATCTGGAGATGCTCGCAGGTTAGTGCCCTGCGGCAGACGGACGATGCCTGGAACAAAGGGGGTGGCGCTGGGAGAGAGCACGGGGTTTGCAGCGGCGGCAGAGTGAACGGGGTTCACGGCGGCGGCAGAGTGAACGGGGTTTGCGACGGCGGAATGGGGAAAACGGGCAGGAGGTGATGGTCCCGGGGCATGCGCGGGCGGAGGCGCAGGCGCGGGATTTGTGGGGACTGCGGTCGGAGTGGGCGGTAATGTAGGGGCTGATGGTGGTGCGGGGAGTGGAAGAGGTGTATGGAAGGGCAGGGGTGTGGATGGTTGTGCGGCCACCACGCTCATGCTCCGGTACCAATCGGAGTTGCTGACCTCCGACCACGCGGCGAGCCCGTCCTGATCGAAGTTCTGCATCTCCGACTCCCGCGCAGTAGCAGGGATCCACTCCCATACTGGCTGCCCCATGCTAGTAGACCGCACATTGGCCGCGGCTGGGTCCCCCATTGCCATATCCATGACCTCGCGGTCGACCATAAGGACCCAGGTCTCCACACGAGGGTTGGTAAGGGGTAGGGGTGCATGGTGTAGCCGGCCCCCCATGCGCGCATATGCGGTCAGCGGCGCTCCCAGCAGGTGCATGATCCTGAACAAGATGGCGTCGCCCTGCACCCCAGCCCGGCGACGTTCGTCCCATGGTAGGGAGACGGTTGCCGCGCCTCGCACCCCAGCTGACTGATGCACCCACAATGACCCACCATCATGGGTGACGAAGAGGGCTCTGACCTCTGGGTACTGAGGGTAGGAGGGCTCTGGTGCGGGATCGTCAGGGGGATCCTGAGGTGGATCACTAGGGGGGCCTGGTGGCGAGTCGCTTGGGCTGGAGTCTCTGGGCTCTGAGTCGGGATTGCCACCGCCGTGCACCACCGTCTCCATCGACTGTCGCCGGCGGGCCACCATCATGTTATGGGGATTTGGCCGGCCCTGAGTGGGAGGTTCGGCGGGAGCGGTCTCAGCGGCGGTCTGAGGCACTGGAGGGGTTACGCTGGCGACAGCGTCTGACTCGTGTAGATGGTCCGCCGTCAGGCCCTGTGCGCTGCCCTGAGGGTCGCCTGGTGGGGAGGCTCCTGCCGATGTCGTCGCACCAGGCAGCGCGAGTCCTCTCGAGAGCACTGCGGAGATGTCCAGGGCCTGTACTGCCGCTAGGACTTCTCTGCGAATGTGTTCACTTCGGCTGCTCGCGTCCGAGTCAGAGCCGGACCTGTGGGCGGCCCTCCGTCTGCGCTCAGCCCGTGCCTGCGTGCTTCGGCTGCCTCTGGTCCCCGTGCTGGTGCGGCTGATGTCCGTGCCGGAGTCGGGGTCAGAGTGATCAGGTGCGTGGCTCGGGCCTGGGAGATGCTTGCCATGTGTCGCAGGGCCCGAAGATGCCCTTCGGGAACGCCGACGCCGGCGAGTCTCTGAGGTTGTCGCCACCGCGGGAAGGTGACGTACCAAGAGCTGGGTACCGCCCAAGACGTTCTGCTGAACCCCGCTGTCAAGGGGTACCTGCAGAGGGTCCGGCAGGGCCGCGGCGCCGATGCTGATGAAGTGCTGCAGCGATGAGGGATCCGCGCCTGAGTCATGAAGCGCGGAGGTGGCTGGTGCCAGCTGATGGAGCTGCTGTGGTCGATGTTGCGGCTGTTGTGGCGGCTGCGGTTGCTGTTGCTGCTGCTGCTGCTGTTGCTGCTGTTGCTGCTGTAGCTGCTGCTGCTGTAACTGCTGCTGCTGTAACTGCTGCTGCATCGGTTCCAGCGGCTGCTGTTGAAGCCACTGCTGTTGCTGCTGCTGGTACGCGAGCCACTGCTGCTGCTGCTGTAGCTGTTGTTGGAACGGTGTGGGATATGCGCCCACGGGGTGATGGGTTCCCAGTGTGAACGGCACTGGTGATACTCCCCCAGCGAGGGGCGCTGATTGGGGCAATACCCAATTGACGCCGTTCCATACGGCCTGTGCGGGGGTGCCATCCGGCATAGTATAAGGGCGGGGCACCGCTGTGTAGGGCATGGTGGTGCCCGGATGTGGAATGGGGTGAGCGGAAGCATATGCGGTGGGCGATGGGAAGGTTATGGGAGAGAACAGAGTGTGGTGTAGCTGCTCTGCGCTGACACTCATGCTGGGATATGCCTCTGATGTCTGCTGTGACATCCTGATTGCTGAGCTGGTTGAGATCAAGGACTGGGTGTGGCAATAGCCACAGGTGAGCAAAGTGGTGAGTGCTCGCCTTTTTTATTTAATTAGTCTCGTCCTCTTCGGTGTCGCTCGCTGGAGGCGAAGGGGCGGGACTTCCAGGTGGTGATGGGGGAACCCAATCAGCGCCAAGGAGGACCCAAGGGGGGGCGTTGATCACTTGTATTGCCTGGAGATGCCACACGTGGTCGTAATGTACTGGTGGGATAGCCAGCGTGACTATATCCAGGCGCTCAGTTCTCCTCCTCGTCGTCAGAGGAAGAGGGGGAAGGAGGACCGCTCCAAGGGCCGCTCTGCCAGAAGGCGCCTGCTGGTGGGTAGGTGGGGTCTGGGGGGAATACCCACTTGATGGGTCCTTGTTTCCACCACGCTCTTCTGTATTCTTCTGGCGAAGGGGGTACTGCCATGCACCGGCGAACTCAAATTTTCGCCAGGGCTCCGCGACACAGATTTCAAGTGCCTATGTATGCAGGCAGGGGTCAAGGAACTGCAACCAGAAAGCTCAGCAAGGTCCCAGAAAGCTCAGCAAGGTCCCAGAAGGTAACCGGACTTCGTACACTCCCAAAATATTCCAGCCAGAGGGTAAACCAGAGGTGTCCAGAAACTGTCCAGAAACTGTCCAGAAGCCACTAAAAGAGCTGTTTTGAGGGGCTTTCCCGGCTGCTGGTGGCCGTGAGGGCGGTATTGGGGGGTTCTAGGGTGTCCTATGGGGTCTGGGGAAGGAGTTTTTGGTGGTGGGGGCTACTGTGGAAGGTTTAGGGGTAGGCTGAAAACGGGCTAAAACGGCTATTTTGGGCTGTTTTTGGCTGTTTTTCGCCTTTTTAAGGCTCTAGAAAGTGGGCTATGAGGTTTTCCTGGCTACTATAAACCGGGGAAACCCTTTAGGGTGCTCCCTGACGGTTGTTTGTAGCCTGGGGCAGACTTGGAAGTTAAGATCGGAAAACGAATGCTGACTTTTTTGAGCCTGGTTGGGCCCCCAGTGTTAAGGGGCGAAAATATGAAGTTTTGGAGATGTTTTCCAAAGGATACGGCCGTTGTATACGAAAAAAAATGTACTTACGGAGGCTAAAATTGCGCCCAGATAGCCGGAAGTGCAGCTCTCCCCCTGTATTACAACGGAAGTTACAAAAGGCCCGTGGGCGAGTTGCGCAGAGGCGAAATCGCAGCACGCTGATACCAAATGTGCCAGGGGCACGACGACAGATGCTCGGAGATATGTTTTTGATTGAACGTGCAAAGGTACACAATTCGGATTTTTATAATATACTGGATCAGGGCCAGATTGAGGTACAAACGATAATTCGGTTCCGAGTTCTGAAGGCTAAACACTTCTCAAGTGCTCCACTTATTCACTCGTCACTCGGGTTGCAGGGTCAACCACTCGACAGCCGATGTCACACTTCGGCTCAACGTTCAATTCCCGATCCGATCTCATTTCTAATTCCGATTCGTCATTCTCGATTCAGATGTTATGCCAACAGACTGACACGATGACTGCCCCACAGTACTGTCATACTACTGTACTGTCATACTGTCATAGCGTCATAGCGTCATACTGTCATACTGTCATAACCTTAATATCTGATATTCGATTTCATTGTCTTTTCAACCCCGATGCGAATCTGACCATTCTTCGAGTGTCTGACTGAGTTCCACGATGACACCCCCCACAGTACTGTCATACTACTATAGTGTCATAGTGTCATACTGTCATAGTGTCATAGTGTCATACTGTCATACCCCGCACTTTGATGAAAATGTTGCATAATAGTAACATCAGTATTTATGAAATTCCGGCGGAATTGCTATTGGAGTTTGGAGACGATAATGGCAACATACTCCCGCCTCAACATAAGTATGGTGGTAAAAGGCCCGTGATCGCAGCATTTTTTGATGACACGCAGGATACCGATATGATGAGACCATCAAGCAAGCTGAGCAATATGGTCATCAAACACCGCCATCTTGGGAAACTGAAGGATGGTGCATTAGGAGTGACATTGTTGTTTGCAACACAGAATTACACAAGTTCATCGGGAGGTCTACTCAAGTCAATACGGGGTAATCTTACACATATGCTTGTGTTCCGAAACAAGAATCAGAAAGAGATTGATAAGATTGGGGAGGAAGTTGGAGGTGAAATACCAATTGAGGAATTCAATTCAGTGTATTCAAAGGCCATACAAGGACCTCACGACTTCCTATTCATCGACCTACACAGAAAATCGACACATCCTAGTATGTTCAGGAGAATTTTTAATGAGTGGATAATACCAAATGGCAATGTATGAAATACTTTTGTCCCATTTCAAAATATGATATTACTAATATAAAGATAAGCAACATTCTTTGAATGTTGCCGTTCACTTTGGGACAAAAGTGATTGATATATACGTCTCTGTCGCTGTCCGAAACCAAGATTATATTCTTCTATATAGTAATATTCAGTTTGGGACAATGGTGAGGATACTTGATCTATTTTCCGGAACCGGCTCGGTGAGTAAAGTACTTAAGGACATTTATGAGAATTGTGAAATCATTTCCGTCGACTTTGAGTCAAGATTCAACCCAACTCATACGGTGGACATATTGCAATGGGATTACACTTCAGCATACCCACCACACCATTTTGATATCATATGGGCAAGCCCGCCTTGCACTGAGTATAGCAAAGCCAAAACACGGAGTCAACGCGATTTAGTCTTAGCTGATAGTATTGTTAAGACGACCTTGGAAATCATCGAGTACTTTAGTCAGACTGCACATTGGTATATCGAAAATCCCGCCGATGGCGGACTGATGAGACATAGAGACGTTATGAAAGATATGAATAAATACAATACATACACACGTGTTGTTACTGCCGATATGGGTGTGAGTATAGAAAGGCGACTAATATATGGACAAATAGGCCAAACTTAGAGCTAAAGATGTGCTTTAAGTGGACAAATCCATGCCCGGCAGTTAAATGGTATGGCAAACATATGACGTCAGCACAATACGGAAGAAGCTCTCTTGCTAAGCACGGAAAGGGAAGAGGACCCGCTGAGAATGTGTATAACGTACCTCGTGATTTAATATTGTGTCTTGTCCCAAATTAAGTTTATTACTTCTATATATTGATGTTTCATTTTAGGACATTTAAATGGCAACGGTAGCGTCTTCTTTGAGTATATGTGTTTCCTCATTATTAGATATGGTACGTCGAAATTCTAACAATGTTTTGTGCAATTCCAATTGTTCATCTAATACCTTGTATACATATCCTCTATCCTTGTTATCTCTCAATCTTTTGCCATTTGTAAAGTTATCTCCAAATAGTGCACAATACATTTTATTTTGAATTGCATTGCACTCTAATTTCTTGGTTAAATCATATGCTCTTATGCACTTCTCCTTTTCAAAAATATTTTTGTATTGTTGGTTCAATGTCTCACTTTGCTCTTGTGTTAGCACCTTTTGTGAATCTATGGTATTCTTGCTAGGATTCTCTACCAAGTCTTGAAATTGCTGCAAGAAATGTAGCTTCATATCGGTAGATCGTACTACATTTACCATAAAATCCTTGGCATAAGTCACCTTGTCCGCCATATCGTGTGTGTTGTATAACCAAAAGTGTTTTGTAATTGCAAAATGCCTTTTCAATAGATAATCCTTTTCATAGAATTCTCTATATGTTTCAAGGTGTTCTTTTGGCACTTGCAAAATTTCGTGAACTCTTTCATATGCTTTGCAAGATGTTGGATCAAACTCATTTGTTGTTTCACTCTCATCTTCGAGTGGTTGTCCGAGTTTTGTATTTGTTATATAATGCATATCGGCCACAAAGCCTTGTTTCCTCATAATGCTAATGAAGTGTGCACGTTTATTAGTATTGTAACATATTTGTTTGTACTCATATTGCACCAAGAATTCGAAGTATTCTTTTGATAGTTCTTGTGGTACAAATGGGTGATTGAAGAATTCATAACCATATTTCGTTGTTTCTATTAAAGCATCCCTTAACTCTTGTAGTGTTATCGGGTTTGCTCTATATTTTTGTTTATAAAAGAACATATAGACACACGTGATGTTCCTCTCTCTTTGAACTTGTTGGGACATACTTAATGGGTCGATGGTGTGCTCTTTATAATATGCAAACACTGGTCTCTTGATTGGTACGTGGATTGCATCTACTCGATTACTATCAAGTCCATATACTATCTTGGGGCTATAAATGATCCTATTGTGTGTATTAAAGTCGGGGATGTTATCGGTTAATTTTGTAATCAATACTACATCGGGATGGTGTGGTTTTAGAAAGCTATACAAATCCTCCGCCAAAGCGGCGGAATCCATTGGTATGAGGTAGCTTTCTTGCTCCAAGATAAGGTCCCTAAATTCTTGTTCATTATGGATCTCAATCATTGGCACTCCCTTGAAATGTTGATACGTGTTGTGAATATATGTATATTGTTTGTTGAGTAGATTCAAATACAAAATGGAATCGTCACAAATATCGGCGTCCACCGCTATGTAATTCTTACAAGTATTCAATGCATTCTTGAATAACATCCATAACCCACTCCTCAATTTTGCAATTGTGTCACTTGCAACTAAGTAATTGAGCAATGAATTGAACTCATCTAAGAAAATTGTGTACCCTCTCAAATCTATCTTTTGCAATTTATATAAACTATCAATGGTTATGACAATGTTATCATCTTGTGTTATACTCTCATTTATATCATTGTAAATTTTACAATCTAACCCTTCACTATTGAATTTGTAATAATGATCTTGGGCTAAGCTAACTCTAGAGACAATGCTCACAAAATTTCCGCCTCTTCCAAGTTCTTGTTTCATATGATCAATGAATGAGGTTGTTTTGCCCGTTGCACATCCCGATTTTATGATATATGAATGTTTATTATCGAAAATGTTGTCCCCTCGACTTTCTACAAGCTTTGGACGATTGTATTGGGTATGGGGTTGTATCATATCCTTAGGAATGGGCTTCATTTTGTGATAATTATACGCCACCTTCTTGATAGCCTTGGACAAGAGCCATTGTATGGAGTCAAAACTTGTAGGGTCACAAGAGTTCCATATCTTGACATTGTGATTCCTATCATACTTTGGCTTGCTCTTTGAAAATTTGTCCCATTTTGCATACTTATTCAATGCTTTCATAGCGGTGGTGAATTTTAGATAATCGCCATATTCCTCAATGATGCTACTAGGCAACATCTTCAATATGTTATCAATATCTTTATTGCTTAAGTCATAATCGACATCTCCATCATTCTCACATTCCTCTTTAGGTTTCATTTCATATTGTCCGGTTTTTTCATTTTTTTGTGCACTAGATGTATATATGTATTCTAAAAGAAATTGCTTGACATTTTCGGGCATTTTCTTGATGGATGTGTTGTGAATAACTTCATAAGTCTTATTGACTATGTTCTTTTTATGATTGATGATATTTGAGTGCGGCGCTACCACATATTTCCCATTTGATAAGATGTCAATCTCATAAGCGCTTTTTGACTCTTCAAAAAGTTCTTCATACCTAAAGTATAAATGGTATCCCAAACTTGGTGTTTTAACGGTGTATGTATCAAATTGTGCCAATTTCTTTCCAAATATTTTAATCCAAGGATGGGTCTTCATATCCCATTTATATATGTCTATGTCAACTACAATAAGGTCATTGACTTTCCCACCAAAAATTCCAACATTATATGATTCATTTGCTTCAATCCCTTTGAATTGCACATTTACATCTTTATAATAATTGGATTTTTGAGGTCTTTTATCATTTTTAATCAATTTATGTTTAATCATTTCTTTAAGAACAAGGGTATCATTGTTTTGAGTATTGGTGGAGCACATTGTTTTTCTTATATAACCTTACAAATTTATTCTTTAAGTAGTTTATATATCTATACGAAATTTGATATATTATACTTTATGTCCATCACGACTTTGCCTATACTTCTCACGTCGCTTGGCATTGATCTCCTCTTTATGCCGCTCGTAAAATATCTTGGATTGCACTCGTTTGTACTCACGAAGTTGTTCTCTATGTGACGCCCTATACCGTTTTTGAGCTTCTTTTAAAGCATCGCTTCGGGTCATTCTTACTATATACACACACATTAATTCCTTAAATTTGTTCATAGGTGTCCCATTTCAAGATTTGATATGACTAATATGAAGATCCCACTTTGGGACACACAATTTGTATGTCACCGCAAAAAGTCGCAAAAAGTCGCAAAAGTAAATTAGCCCCGCAATTTACCCCATAATCCTTGTCCCAAAATGAAATATGTATATATAGTATAATCTAAATATCAATATTCATTTTGGGACATTACTTCAAGTGGAGTGTAAAAAAATGGGCGAAAATAGCGTCCGAAATCATAAAAAACAGCTCTCTGTAGATTGCGAAAATTCTCTACTTTTTTCAGTCTGAAACGAAAAAATACCGATCGAAAAAAATTGATGACAATAGTACGTACTCGTATTACTATGTATCACTGTGTCATTTGCCGGACTAACTGCCGGTCTAACTGCCGGACTAACTGCCGGTCTAAATGAGCTTCACGTTTCGGGAAAAATACTTAGAGAGAAAAAAAGGAACATAAAACCTAATTCGCGCTCACAACACTGCTTTCTCAGAGTTTATCACAGTGATATTTCTGGTGGATATACTGGTTCAATTCGTGTAAGCGTGGTTGGATAACTCGTGTCCATCCGTATTTTCGTGTGCTTGACTCCACTCTTGCAGACGCATCACGCGCTCACGACACTGCTGTCTCCGAGTGTATGAGAGCGATATTTGTGTGAAGATACTGGTTTCATTCGTTTATTTTCCATCGACAAGCTCGGGTGGTCCTCATCCGTATTTTCATAGCTTTCACTTCAATGCTTGAGACGCATCATGCGTGCTTGCTTGTTATTCGTTCTTGCTTCTTCACTCGTTTCATCCGTTTGGGCGAATATCGACAAGGACTATTGTTCAAGCCAAGGCTCCACTTTTAAGAATAGCTCCGATATGCGTTCCAATTACGAATATATTAAGTTTCACACAAAACGACCAGGTTACAGCGAATTGTCGGAGACCATGACTCTAAGTTATGACGAAGGGTTGTATGTCGCTAAGGAGAAGGTGGCGACCATAACTAAAGTGTACCAGCTTATGGAAGCAAATTACGCTTCTAAGCTTGCCCTTTTAGAGAGGCAGGTCGAAGTTTTGCAAGCGGACTTGGCTTTCTTACGAAATTCCACAAACTGTGAAGAGCCTCTAGGCGTCCACACTTGTTCCCAACCGCCCACGTGCACTCACCCTGGTGGCGATAGACTTCAGTTCAACGGGACGCACTGGTTGTGCGTTTGTATTCCTGGATATTATGGCGAATCCTGCCAGTTTGCTCCATCTAGTTGCAGAGAAATTATTCAAGCTGATGCGAATTCGTTGTCAGGGCCTTACACGATTTTTATCAATAGCATACGCACACTCGTATATTGTGATATGTCCACATATGGGGGCGGATGGAGCCTTGTCGCCAAGGGAAATGGAGGTATCGCTAACACGGAGTGGATATCCGCTAGCCAAGGTTTGAATGTGATTGAATACGAGCTTGCGTTGCAAGCGAATTCTCCGACAGTTTTAAGTGAGCGCCGCACTTTCAAGTATTCAGACGAAATTATCAATGATCTGGTCGAAGAGGTATATTGGTACCGAGGCACAGGAATCGTTGAGGCAAATTGGTTTTGGCCATCGAATTGTTCATATTGCCACACTTGTGGTTTTTCTGGGCACTGCAATGGGGTGTTTGAGGATGTATTTCTTACCGATGGACCCAAACCCTTGAACGGCCCACCTCAAGGCACTCATCATATGGGCATGGGCGCTCAAGGTGGATCGTGGGCGTGCTTGATGACGAATGCGGATGGAGGTCGTGGTTGGTTTATCCAACGTAACGGTGGCTCTACTGCATGTGGTGACTCTTGTACAGGATCCAGCTCAAATTGCGATATCGAAATCTACGTGAGGTAGAGCGCTAACTTGAAAGTTGTATTTAAAAAGTAGGAGTAAAGTCATTCAGATAAACAGTGCGGAGAAGTGTCTATTTTGTTTTCTACTAACAACATTGTAACTTATGCCAAAGCCGTAACGGTGTTTTAGCTTGTGTATTCAACCAACTTGATATCACATTTCATCCAACTATGAAACCAATTACAACGGCGAAGTAATCTTATCGTGAATGCTTCCTTTACCATATTTTACCTGTGCTGGCTATGTCGTTCTGAAAATGATACACTGAACATCGTAATTTCAGTTTGTAGTACTTGATAGCACAATCATTGCTTTATTAAAGTAATCTTTATCTCTCTCAATACCAACAAAATTGCGATCATTCTTTTTGCATACCACGGACCGACCGTACCGATACCCATCGTTGGGTCTAGCACAGTATCACCTGAGTTGGAATAAGTTTTAACAATCCACTCTAATATAGTGTATGGCTTAGCAGTAGGGTGTTTACTTTTATGATTTCCGTTTGCGATACTTATTACTGACTTCGGGAATCGTTTCCCGTCAGATATAGTATTAATTCTCGGACTGTTTCCAGTATATAACTCAGTGCGTCGGCCGGGAGCACGTGTATAAGGAATGCCTTCAGTCATTTGTGGATTATATGTCGGCAACTTATCATAAAACACGTATAACATTTCGTGACTACGCAAAGGCATCTTATTACAATGATAAAAGCCAGCACTCATTGATTTATGCCAAACGATATCATAGCGGAACATTCTTATATTGCTGGATATCAATTTATGTCCGAACCTAGTAGTGCAGAAGCATACATACGCAGTTCGTGGCTTTCCAATACGTTTGAGCTGTATCCATAGCTTATTCAAATCCATTTTCTGATTATCAAACTTGCAGGCAGTCTGATTATATGGCAAGTCTAATATTACGAGATCAACCGAGTTCGCTTCAATGTTCGGCAATATATGGAAACAATCGGCGTGGAATATCTGTGTCGTCATAAGATAGGAGAGGAAAAAAGGTTGATGGTGTGTCCCATTTTGAACATAAAAAAGTAAGATTTTCTATATATGCAAATCTCATTTTGGGACAAGAGTTCCAGAATGTATATCGCAGAATTCCAGAAAATCAAATTGCAATATCGCAGAATTCCACAATGCCAGAAAATCAAATTGAAACACAGGGAACAATGGCAACAATCGCAGGTGTCCCATTTTGAACATTCAAAATTAAGTTTTTCTATATACAATCATCTCAGTTTGGGACAGTAGATGATATCGGCTTGCATCGGCACACATCGGCATATTGTATCGCAATTGCCGAAGATGTCGACAATCGCAAATATTGTGAAATGAATCGTAAGTATACAATATCTGACACACAGTGTCCCAAAGTGAAATAAGGAAAATATATTATTCTATATATAAAGATCTGAGAATGGGACAACAAGCGAAATGCAAATATGTTGAATATTCATCGCAGAACGGCGACAATTGGAAATTGTTGCTTTTGTTGATACTAATCAGTGATATGCAAAATAAACAATTGAAACAAATGAAATTTGCGGTTTGCGATCGCAATTGTTGTCATTCACAGAAAAGGAACACTCGTAGAATTTGCTGACATCGCCTCGTGATAAATAGTGTCCCAAAGTGAAATATATAAAAATATATTTTCTATATATGAAGTTCTTGAAATGGGACAATATAATTCACACATATTGATCTGAGGCCGACATCAGATGACTTGCGTATGACTCGAGTATGACTAGAGTATGACTTGCGTATGATTTGTGTATGACTAGCTAGTGTATGACTTATCGTGTCCCAAACTGAAATATATGAAAATATATTTTCTATATACAGTAGTATTTTTATCACTTTTTAAATTAATTAATTATGGCTGGAAAAAACACATGGTTAAAAATAATGTTGGAAATTAAATAATGTTCCATCCCCGACGTCTGTATAAAGGTAAAGATAAATTATAAATTATTTAATTTTCCACGACTGACACCAAGGTGATAAAGATAGTGATAAAGTATAAACTATTAAATCCCCACGATTCCCAAGAAGGTGATAAAGCTAAAGAAAAAAATATAAATAATTCGACTCATCCGTCCGACGGGGAAACTGACAATTTGCCTCACCGTACTGTTATATTTCGCCCTCACCACGCATACGGAGTTACAGGCTGACTTCGTTGTTTTGATCATGTCTGCCTTTGCAGGGAAGTGCATTATCTGCAAGCAGCTAGAGCTCGTTGCTGAGGCTCTCGGTTCCTGCCTTTCGTTCACGTAGGGAGTACTGTATGTACACTAATAATATTGAGTATCGATGCATATTGTACTACGATATATTTAAAGTGATGATTTGTTATGTTGAAGTTAATAACATGATGTGCTATGGATATGATTATGTGGAAATAAACAGCAGTTAATACCATGATCTGCTGCATGAATATGATTATCGGCAGTTAATTTCATGATCTGCTGCGAATATCATTATCGACTACTGTGCCACAGATCGGATCATTCGTTATTATTAATTCACTATCTGCTGACTGTTGTGAATAACAGTATTTATACGAATACAGAACCGTAATTTTGCTTATCATAATATCGTATGCATCTCACCGCATTATTTCATCTCACCGCATTATTTCAGCGAACCCGCGAACCAGCGAACCAGTTTGGGCGTGTATGGGGCTACATTTTGAGCTATCAAACGTAGGCATACAGCCAGTTTTGCGTTGAAAAGAATACACGCAGTAAACGGTAGAGATTGATAATACGACGAAAGGAAATGTTTAAAATAAATATTGTTTCATGGCGTTCATGTGCTTGATAAATGATAAAATAATCTTTTAAATTAATTGCTTCGTGGGATTGTACATCGTGTTAAATAAAAAATAAAAAACTTTAATTAAATAATTCGAGATCGCGAAAAAGTTTAACACTCTTAATTATTTATCACCTGATCTCAGATACAATAAAAAGTGATAAAAATACCACTGTATGAAGGTCTCAGAATGGGACAGCTAATATATTGAGTGATCGACTGAGGTGGTGTTGCCGTAGATGACCGGTGGCTCTACTACATAAGAGGCGTTCCGAAATACCGGGAAATCCTGGCAAATACATAAGATACTTAAGGAATATAATTGTATTTAATAAGGATATGCCCCCACTACACGCCTCTTATGTAGTGGGGGAAGGCAATGGGGGAGGCAATGGGGTGGAAGGCAATGGGGGGAGGCAAGGGGGGAGGTGGGGGGGAGGTGGGGGTGGAGGAGGCGGTAGGGGAGGTGGAGGGGGAGGCAATGTCACTTCCGCGACCGGCGATGGGGGGGGGAAGGCATGAGGGAAGGGGGAAGGAAACTACATATGTATGCATACATATTTAAACTAGCTAATGTGGATGCTATACTACTACGATTGCCTATGAAACACGCGATAATGAGAAATGAGCTAGTATTTCATGCATTGTTCTTCTTGCCAAGCAGCCGCGCCGACTTAATGAAGAGGTCCTGAAAACAAAGCGAAAAAGTTAGGCTGCCCACGCTTGGATCATTGGGGGGCATCGGGCCCCTACATGCGCCGCGGGGGCAAACACGCGCGATGGGTCCCGACACAGCGGGGGGGAGCACAACGAAGGGGAGCACATCACATCGGAGGGGAACACTGCACAACGAAGTGGAGCACAACAAAGGGGAGCACACCACAACAGAGGGCGGCACAACGGATCCGTTGTTAACATCGATCCATTGCTGATCAACGGATCGATCAATGACGGATCCGTATCGTTCAGCACCTGAAAACAAAGCAAATAATTAGTGAATTCATAACAAACATCGAATAGGAATCCATGCTCATCAAAAGCGTGAAACCAAATATTGTCACTAGCGATGGAAGACCCGCGCGCGGAGCAAGGCAGCGAGGGCAGCGCCGCACGCAGGGTTGATGACCCGCGCGCGGAGCAAGGGAGCAACGGCAGCGCCACACGCAGGGCTGATGACCCGCGCGTGGAGCAAGGCAACGAGGACAACGCCACACGCAAGCTTCATGACCCGCGCGCGGAGCAAGGCAGCGAGGGCAGCGCCGCACGCAGGGTTGATGACCCGCGCGCGGAGCAAGGCAGCGAGGGCCGCGCCGCACGCAGGGCTGATGACCCGCGCGCGGAGCAAGGCAGCGAGGGCAACGCCGCACGCAGGGTTGATAACCCGCGCGCGGAGCATGGCAGCGAGGGCAGCGCCGCACGCTGGGCTGATGACCCGCGCGCGGAGCAAGGCAGCGAGGGCAGCGCCGCCCGCAGGCTTCATGACCTGCGCGCGGAGCAAGGCAGCGAGGGCAGCGCCGCACGCAGGGTTGATGACCCGCGCGCGGAGCAAGGCAGCGAGGGCAGCGCCGCACGCAGGGTTGATGACCCGCGCGCGGAGCAAGGCAGCGGGGGCCGCGCCGCACGCAGGGTTAATGACCCGCGCGCGGAGCAAGGCAGCGAGGGCAACGCCGCACGCAGGGTTGATGACCCGCGCGCGGAGCATGGCAGCGAGGGCCGCGCCGCACGCAGGGTTGATAACCCGCACGCGGAGCAAGGCAGCGAGGGCAGCGCCGCACGCAGGGTTGATGACCCGCGCGCGGAGCAAGGCAGCGAGGGCAGCGCCGCACGCAGGGTTGATGACCCGCGCGCGGAGCAAGGCAGCGGGGGCCGCGCCGCACGCAGGGTTAATGACCCGCGCGCGGAGCAAGGCAGCGAGGGCAGCGCCGCACGGAGGGTTGATGACCCGCGCGCGGAGCATGGCAGCGAGGGCAGCGCCGCACGCTGGGCTGATGACCCGCGCGCGGAGCAAGGCAGCGAGGGCAGCGCCGCACGCTGGGCTGATGACCTGCGCGCGGAGCAAGGCAGCGAGCGCAACGCCGCACGCAGGGTTGATGACCCGCGCGCGGAGCGAGGCAGCGAGGGTAGCGCCACACGCAAGGCTGATGACCCGCGCGCGGAGCGAGGCGGCGAGGGCAAGGAGGGCGGGTTCTACCGCTCCGAGGACCGAGCAAGGTTGGTCATCGTCACATACGAGATCATTGAACAATATAGCTCGCTACATTATTATTCACACATACAATCTTCTTGTCATGTCGATGGTAATGAAGAGCACCTGAAAACAAAGCGAAACGTTCGCGCATTTAACTTCAACATCCAATGAATATCCTTGCCAACGGAAAGCATGCTATTCAACATTATCACAAACAAGGCATGGGGCTCAGTTGTGCTGAGCAGGGCTATTGCGCGTGGCAAAGGAGGTGTCCTCCCAACTCACTAGGGTAACAAGGACATGTCGACTAACCAAAAACTTACATTTACGTGTAACGGGACGGAACAGGGAAGAAAGCCTAATCCTAAGTGTAAAAGAATTTGTGTCTTAGGAATTGTCCCCACATCGCGTAAAAAATGCATCTGGGAAGGGAAAATAGAGAACCCCTTAACATGCTGCTCCCGCGACCCTCAAGGCAGCCACAACAAAACTTAAAAAGGAAAACTCACCACGAACTTGTGAGAGGAATTCACAACCAAGAGCCCACCGTGCAAAGGGCGTTTGGCGGAGGAGGTGTCCTCCCGACGCGCACCAAAGCAGTGACCGCCCACCACCAAAAACATACACGCCAAACCAAGATACGCACGTGGCACAACAGGAATCCTTCTCCGCAATGTCGCTGGCGACGTTTTGGTGCAAAAGTTGTCGTGTATATGCAGATATGCTGATATTCGTCAATATGTGCGAACTCAGTCGCGCTGCATACAATACAATACAATACAATATATATGTGTGTGTGTGTGTGACTAGTCTGCTGCACACTTGTTCTCGTTCTACGCCTGAGCGGAGAGTACCACTGTCACGGTTCTATACGAACAATATATGTGACGTGTGAGATATATTGTGCCGACAATATATCGGGTGTTCACTGAGTTCTTCTCATACAAGTGTAAACTGATTATAAGAGATAACCAATATAAAGCGGAGCTGTGACCTAGATAGGTATCTGCCACCAAGTACTGTACGAGTACTGGTACAGCTAAACGGAGTCATGCACATAATGACCTACGGTGCACTGAATCCAGCACACCACCCTGTAACTGTACGGAGTGCTGTTCAGGTGGCAGAGAGCGGCTCACAGACAAAATGTTCCGAAACAACAAACAGCTACGAGCTGGAAACTGCTAGAGGGAGGCCTGTGCTTTAGCCAGGGCGGTCCTTTTCTAAAACCGCTGCTAGGATACTGCTTTCTTGTTAAGTTCCTACAGCCAATCTCAAAGCTACTCAGCCACTCTCAAAGTGGTCCACAAAGCCGCAGAGTTCACCAGTGTTGAAGATGTTGTCAGAGTCAAAGATGTTCAACCAAAACCAGAGTCCAGAGATCATAATCCAGAACCAGAGTCCAGCAGCCAGAGTCCAGAGACCAGAGACCAGAAACCAGAAACCAGAACCAGAAGCCAGAACAAGGCTCGTAGAGCAAATTCAGGAATCCAGAAATGTGAAAATCTGAGTCCAGGTCTGCCGAGACCACAAAAGTAAAAGGAAAGCCGAAAGCAAAAGTGCACGGCAAGGCAGACAGACTGTTGGCAGTCACCCCAGTGGGATGTACTGCTGCGGTGAAGTCAGCGGCTCGATCGAGCACCACCGAACCCTGAACCGCTGAGACACATGCAAGGCACATGAGGGCGGGCAGGGCAAGGGATGCAAAGGAGAAGACTCTAGGCAAAGTTGCAACACCGACACGTGACCGCGTAGCCGGTGGGGCCGAGGGAATCTCGTCTCCGTGGTGAGAATAACCGTCGGAGCTGTCGTCATCGTCGATCACGGAAAGCTCAACCAGGTGGATCGGGTCGTGAGAGGTGTCAATCGAACACAAATTAAGAGACGTGTCCTCGCATGCCGGTAAGACCTGGTCCATAAAAGTGACCCGGAGTGGCTCCTCGAAAGAGACCCGTGGGCAGCTGGGTCCGATGGCAAAACAGGGTAAAGCCTAGCTAGTGGCTACTGCCCCGGGGTCCTTATCATAGGACCCAAATTGCGTTGGGTCCTTTCACAAGGACCACTTTTTCACGATTTTTTTAAATCATCTTCTTGAGATAAATTGAGGCAACCACCAATAAGGTAGACTAATTATGACCCAAACTAACTTATCCTATGGCTGCTTGACATATATCCGATGTGGCGTGCGTCTATTGGGAGCATAACTGCTAGTAACCCTGAAATTTTTAACGTTGTAGTTTTTCAAATGTTTGAAAACCAGGTATGTAGCTCTTGATTTTTTCACAAACGGAATTTTGAAGCACACGGCGCCGACGCTATGCAATATTGGTGACACATACCATGGCCGATGATCGGTGGATGTTTGTGCCCGGTGGCATCCCATTTCACGCCGTTATAGGTGTCACAATCCACATATCCCGCCATTTCCTAGGCAAATATTAGGAAATATATGGGCTAATTTTGGCATGGAACAATGTCGGCGATGTGACATTGACTGCGCACATGACGCCTGCAAGCTATCGCCGCATTGCAGCCTTCATATATACACACTAACGTAATTTTTAAGCCCTCTATATACCCAGAATAGACCATAACATGGTGCATGTGCACAGTCATACAAGACGAAAGGCGACATTTTGGGCAGTCGATTTAGCACCGCGTCGGTCAGCCTCAGAGAGGCATCGATGTCGGAGTCCCTCATAAGGGACCTCTTGGATCTTGTAGAAACCATCACGTAGAGAGCCTGATGGGAGGTGGTACGCCGGGGCGCGTAAGGGTAGCGGCGTGGGGAGAGTGCGAGTACACAGCCATGCGAAGAGCGGTAAAACCATGGCAGCGAGGGGCACTGGAAGACGAAGCCGAGGTCGAAGGTGCTGCAGTCACCAGCCCAAGAAACGGTAGATTGCTGGATCAAGGCAAAAGAGAAAACCGTACAAGGACATTGCGCCGACAACGTCCGATCCAGGTCGAACCCCCATAGCCGCCGATCAAACACTCAAAAGCTGCTCATCCCAAATTTCCCACGCGCGCCCAAACGCGCCGGTGCGCACCACCTACCAAAGCGGCTGTTTTAGCCAATCATGGCCAAAAGCAATGTGGAATATAGCGTGGATGGGGCCACGACCTACCGGAATATCCTAGTTCACTAGATATCAGAGGGTCTTGAACTGTGTCGGGATAAACTCTCATACTAATATAAACCCTAAGCTAGATATACCCCGAACGGTCTCGCAACGGTAACGGAGTCTAGCCTACCTGTGACACAACGTGTGTCACAGCACGAGTCTACAGATCAGTCAGCAGTCCAGTGTTGGCCTAGGGGTCTGTCATAGGGACTCCCAATCAGGGCTCCCTATACAGATTCCAGCATTTAGTGTAATTTTTAAGTTGGGTCATTTTTGCTGCTTCAACCGATATTTTGAGGGTCAAGATGACCTCGGATGAAAGTTTTGACAAGACACCGCAGAAAGAGCAGCTCGAGAACTTGATAACATAGGTCCTGCAATTTTCATAGCACCTTCGAGCAAGCAAATGAAAAATGGGTCCTTGTGAAAGGACCCGCCATTTTAATTATTTTTGAGGGGAAACACATATCCAAAGTAACCGCCGCAACCAAGGACATAAATGCAATCACTATGCATTCTCACTTAAAAATAAATTAATTGGGCTCATAAATACTCGACGAAAGCGGTCAAACTATAACTATATTCAATTATTATGCATGGTACGAGCATTATGCGTGGGTCCTTGTGATAGGACCCAAGCTCGGGGCAGTAGCCACTAGTGTCGATCTCGTGATTGGCAGGTGGTGGCACATCGCACACCACCTGCGGCACAGACAAAGTGCCAATCAAGGTGTAGTAAGGGCTGCACACCGGACGTGGCAACACCACCGACCTGTGCAACCGTACTGTAGCCGCAGACCGCAGGGAGTCCAGCACACGCCTCGTGCGTCGGCCAGGACATCCCCCATGCCGGTGTCCGAGGCACCACGGCTCAAGCCCGCGTAGTGTGCACGTAATCCCACATCGTGCTCTACCGGGTAGGTGAATGGGTCCGGGTCGTCACGTACCAGCGGCTGGTCGTGCTGGTGGCACAGGCGAGCAAATTCCTTGTCGTTCTCGTCGTCGAAGGCCGACTGGAAGGCGGAAACGACGTCGTCCAAGTCCATGGCGGCATTCCGGAGTCCCACATCACACGAACCACACACCTCTGGGCAACGTGCGGTGTCATGGAAGTGTCCAGGGCAGAGGGGGCACTCCTGAACGAAGGCCGACGATGCAGAATGAAAGGAAATGCAACGTGCACCCTGTGTGGTACGCGAATGTGACCAATTACCACCTTTGGGGAGTAGGGAGGCCGCAAAGCGGTGCTTCCACCCCACTCGACGATCACGCCCATGAAACTTCCCGTCGGACCGACGGTTCCGCTCGTCACGTCATTTTGACGGCGGAAACTTGACACCACCGCCCCCATGCCGACGGGGAAAATCATCCCGTGGCGGCGGTGTGTCACGTGCACTCCCTTGCTCCTCATGACGAAGGGAGGCAATACGAGTAGAGGCCTCACCTACCAAACGAGCAAACTCCTCGAGGAGTCCGCGATGTCGCGCTGCTCCCCACCTGCGTACGCTAGTCCGAGAGGCATGTGCGTCGGGCTAGGCGGTGTAGCCTTGGGGCGGGTAGGAGGGCCATCAGGGTGTGAACACCACCACACCTCGAGAATGTGCGTGTAGATCTCCTCGATGCCCACTTTCGCTAACTCGGTGTCCAGGCGAAGTGGGGTAATTACCTCTCTGTAAAATTCGGCGTCCAGCGCTGCCAGAAGCTGCCTCTTGGCAGCCTTGTCATCCAGAGATCCCGCCCCACTAGCCGCGATAGCTTTGAGACACTCATCAAATTGTGCCACTAAGGGCTCTGGGTCAACAGAGGACCCAAAGGAAATCCCTAAAAGCTCCTCATGGTGGCGGAGCGGCCGATGCCCAGGAGGCAGACGCCTCTTGGTGACCTCAAGGAGGGCGCGCTTACCGTCGTGCGGAGAAACCCGAGCCGAAGCATCCACCCACCTTCGAGCTGGAGAGTGTGGCGTCGTCAAAGAAACCAACGCACGAAGTAAAATGTCGTTGAAGATCGGGTGAACCTCCTTGGTGACGTCCACGAGGTCAAAAATGTCCTCGTTGGCGGTGTCCTTGTTGACAAACGAGGACTCCAATCCAGTAACCAAAGAATCCCACAAAAGTTGGCGATGAGGCTCGCTACCGGAAAATGAAGACTCTTTGTTACCTAGGGTGTCTCTCGCAACACGCTTAACGACATCAACGTCCCAAGATGATTGCAATACAGCGTTGCCACGAGTTTTGTCAGTGGCAGCAAGTGCGGCATGCACTGACTGCGGGGTGCTCCTATAGCGAGCACCCACGTTCCTAGCGAAAATTGAATCAAGGCGCATTCTAGCGCCTACGGCGGGGGTGTGAATAGAAGATGCAGACATCAGAATAAAATCCTATAGGAGGGGTGTTGGGGAAAAGGCGAGGTGCAAGTTGTAAGGTGGTGAGCGACGGATCCGCAGTCACGGAGTGAGGGGAAAGGGGGTCGAACGAAACCAACGAAGTCGAATACGCGGCGGCCAAGGAAGCGTTGACAGGGGTGATCAATCCAAGTCGTAAACAAAATCCAACGCGGACACTCGAAGAAGAGGCCGACAGTTCCCAATCCAAAATCTCACCGTAACATAGCGCAAGCCGTAAACTCTAAATTGACCAACTCAACACCTCGCGAGGCCCCAACGCCCCGCCAATCGGAAGTACTTAGCCAATCATGGCAAAGTTAGCAGTGAAGAAAGCGGGGTGATACCCCATAACCTGTGAGATATATTGTGCCGACAATATATCGGGTGTTCACCGAGTTCTTCTCATACAAGTGTCGACTCAATATAAAAGGTTAACGAATAGAATGCATCTGTGACCTAGGTATCCGTCACCAAGTACTGTACGAGTACTGGTACAGTCAAACGGAGTCATGCAAGTTATGACCTACGGTGCACCGAATCCAGCACAGCATTCAGCATGTCACTCAGCTCAGAGCTGGATAGATGGACAGACCACCTACCTCACTACTCAGCATGCCACTCAGCATGTCACCCAGCTCAACATTCAACACGTGCCACTCGCCACATCAGCATGCCACTCAGCTCAGAGTTGGATACATGGACACACCACCTACCTCACTACTCAGCATGCCACTCAGCATGTCACTCAACTCAGCATTCAGCATGTCACTCAGCTCAACATCCAGCATGCCACTCAGCTCAGAGCTGGATAGATGGACAGACCACCTACCTCACTACTCAACATGCCACTCAGCATGTCACCCAGCTCAGCATTCAGCATGCCACGACTCGTCAACTCACAGCTGGATAGATGGACAGACGACCATCTACCCCACTACTCAGCTCACCATTTAGCATGCCACTCAGCTCAGCATTCAGCATGCCACTCAGCTCAGCATCCAAGCATGCCATTCACCGAGATTTGGCACCGGCCGGTCCCAAATGAGGACATTTCTCAGAGTATCCAGCATACATCAACGTATACATAAACTGCGTCATGAGTCAGTCGCATCGAGCGTTGGGATCCGACCTCCGACTCGAGGTCGCGAGCAACGAGCGCTGAGCGGGGTTTTCGGGTTTCAGGCGCTGGCGCTTTGGCGGATGAAGGCAGCGCCGACGCGGCGCTTGGGCGTGAGGCACGGCGCTGGCGCGCTGGGAGCCAGCGCTGCCGCTGGCGCGGCGCTTGCTGTTTTCGCCACGCGCCAGGCGCTGGCGCGGCGCCTGTGCCCTCGAGGGCCCGCTGGCGCGTCCGATTTAGGCGCGCCGGCGCGTTCAAATTTCACCCTTGGTTTTCACCTTTCCGAGATCCTAGTCTAAGTCTTGCTCTACAGATGTGATTACTGCGGGGTAGCTAGGGTAGTTAGGGGGGTACTGCGGTGCATGTGTGTCACATAACCGAGCGTGGGACCATTTTTCTGCAGTCGAGTTTCCCGTATCGCGTATCGCGTATCCGTATGGGCTATCGATCGAGCCATGGCGCATTGGCGCTGGCGACGCGAACAACCGTGACCGTCAGATCGACAACCGAACGTGAAGTTCGTTTTTTGTTTCCATTACGATTAGAGAGTCTCGAGTGCATTCTCGGATTCTGGTTCTCGACTGTTTCTGTTGATCTGTAATAACCTACTTGACGCCGGAAAGCTGAAAACCTAGCCTCAAGTTGGCAACTACTTACTCTCGTCTGCCGCGTTTTGAATATCAGAGAACAAAAGCTGCAGTGTATGCTATCTTCGAGACGACGACGGAATTTCACTTTGGCGGGAATGTCTTGAACTGAAAGGTAGGAAGGCATACGCTGATGCACTTCGCTGCACTTTCTGGACACGTTTCTGCAGTGTGCTAGGGTTTCCGAGAGCGTTATGAAGTCAGCGAGAAATGTTTCAGGTCGCGGAAAGATTTATCTAAGATGATACTACCTCGTGGTATTCTATTAGTTTACTTGACAGAAGTGTCCTTTTTTTCAGGGAACGTGACGCGTTATCACACCTTACAAGATGAAGCCTCGCGCTATTTTCCCCGCCACTGCTATTCTTGCCACTGTTATTCTTGATAGCATAATGTCCACGACAGGTGCGAAACTTACTGCTCTCACCTAGTTTAATTTTTGGTTTCAGTTCTGAAACCACGCGTTGCAAGGAAGCATCTTCTTGTGTTCCCCTTTTCACACATGTTGCATCACCTTCAGTACTCGGGGCCATCTTCTTGTGTTTGTCGGTTGTACTGACATCAGTGGTGACATCATCCGCTGGTCAGGGCTCGATACCTGCAACGGACATATTACTATGACGGGTGCGAGGCACCAGCACAGCAGAGCTGTGGACAAGAACTACGCATACCGAGGAGCATGCAACGGTCACGCCTACTACAAGTGCCTTAACTGTGACACTGGCGTTGACGAGTACTTGTATGCGCTTCCTGATTTGGAATATTGGGCAGTTGGCCCAAACTTGTGCGCCTCCTCCGAGCTTGCCTTGAAAGCCAGTTTCAATTTGGATGGTGGCCACTCGGTCCTCACGGTGACCGACTTCGGCGACAACGACGTTTGGTACGAATTGACTTCGAGCTCCGTGTGGGAGAGCGGGCCGACGAGGATCGCTTGCACGGGTGATCTGCCTTCCCCGCTGGAGACCTTAGTCCCGTATTTTGTGCCACGCTTCGTACCATTGCTGTGTAACACTGGGTAGTTACAAGCAATGCAAGGTAGGTATTTTTTTGCTTGCAAGCAACCGCACCGTTCCAAGTTGCTTTTCCTCGTCCTAGGTACTTTTTTGAGGTTCGACTTATTTTCCAAGCAGCGCTTTCAGCCTCGAAGCTCAAGCACCACCGCCGCACCTAAGCCCCTTTGAGAGCCAGCGCGCACCTTCATAGCTGTGCGCTTGAAGCGCTGCTGACTCCATTTCTCAACGACGGACTTAATCCAAGCTTCCTCTTCCTTACCGACCAGCCACCCCTCGAGGACTCCCGCATATGCGGCCCGCCGCCTGAACTCGCGAGCCACGTTCGCGACTGAGCGTGCGTGCCTGCGCAGGTTGCGTGAACGTTGGAGATAAACAATGCGGCATCGCGTGCCAGGACAGTTTCAACGGCCAAGGGTATATCATGTACAGTCAGATGAACTGGCACAAACGCGGCTCATGGACCATGGAGTCTAGCGGCGGACGCAATGCAGACCACGTGGCGTGTGTGAAATACGAGAACGGTGCATCTGGATATCAATGGTATTTGCATACAACCACGGGAGTGACACCGTTCACGCCACAACCCGGTGGTACGCCCGCTCTGACAGCTGCGCACTTGTGACGTTCACTCGTTCAGCCTGACTCTGACGCGAGTCGCACTTCAAAGAGGCTTGCGCGAGTTGCCCGCAAGAGGCTTCCCGGTGACCTCGTCGCGTTCACTGGTGCACACTCACTCGGCATGATCGAAAGGCACTGCCTCACCCTCGTCTTCGGGGGCGTCGTGCCCTTCCTCAGGCGACTGCCTTGCGCCGAGGTGGCAGAGAGGTAGGACAGAAACGCCGAGGGTTTTGTTTTCCCCCCAGAATACCGCACGGTGCAAGGCGCTCGCGTGAAGATGCCCCACCCAGCAGAGATCTCCCCGCTCTGTCCCGTGCGTGCTGTCGCCACGACCCCCTGAGACGCGTTGTCTGGTCTCCGCACTGACCCATACGCCTCCTCCGGATAGCCAGCGTGTACCGGGAGCCGGGTTCTCGGTGGCAGCCTCGTGGCCCAGGGCTACCCCTGTCAGGAGGTGCCACGTACGCCATGCGTATGCTCAGTACCTCGCCGCGGGTTCTCACTTCCTTGGTCCGTGGGGGCTCACAGACACTCTACTTGCGGAGTTTGATAGTGTAGCGGTTACTCCCATCGTCTCGGAGAGCCCAGCGGAGCTGTACCAAGGTGTCAACATGGGCTTCGCCAGTGGAGACATCGCCTTCGTGCCCAACAGGTGGTGTATGTCGGCGCACAACAGCGGCAACTTCTTCCTCACCGGGAACTATTTTTGCGCCGGGAGTGACGGTGAGTACGCGGAGGCCTCGCCGGGCGGTCGCCCTAGGGGGTCTCTCCCCCGGGACCGCCACCTCCTCCGGACTCCCACCAGTGTACGGTAAGCGGTGGAAATTATGTGTGTGACGTATCAGGCCGTTATTGACTCCCTCCCGCCTATTCTGTCATCCATGCTACCATACTCCCCGCTTGTATGTGGTACTATGTCACGGCCCCACCCCTGCTGTTGCACGTTTCTTTCGTCCACTCCGGTGTTTGCTGGCTGCCCTGAGTCAGCATATGCCTCACACGCTTCAGCGTGTATGGTGAAGCGCACTCTTTGCATCTCCCTCGGCCAACCGCCGCGGTTCAGTGGTTTTTGGCTGCCTCCAAGTATCGGGCGTCGGGATCTGCCTGGACTTGATCTCCCTCTCTGCTTGGGCGGCCCTTCGAAGTGCCCGCGAATATTCCGTCCGACTGTGTGCAGGTGCAGGAGCATGCGCCCCTGCCGACGCTCCTTTCACTTTTTCCGTTTTTTTTTACCTGGTTCATCAAGGGCTGTGTGCTTTCTCAAGATCGCACCCCCTGCAGAGGGCTTCACGGTGGCCCCCTCACCCCCTGCAGAGGGCTTCACGGTGGCCCCCCCCCCTGCAGAGGGCTTCACGGTGGCCCCCTCACCCCCTGCAGAGGGCTTCACGGTGCCCGCCTCACCCCCTGCAGAGGGCTTCACGGCGGCCGCCTCACCCCCTGCAGAGGGCTTCACCGCGGCCCCCTCACCCCCTGCAGAGGGCTTCACGGTGTCCCCCTCACCCCCTGCAGAGGACTTCACGGCGGCCCGCTCACGCTGTGGAAAAGAGCTGGTGCCTCCTGACTTGCTCCGCTGAAGATGGAAGATGGCTGTGGCGGGCGACTGAAGCCCCTCGTCCCCTCTGGGCCCCCTCGCAGCACGCCACAACTGCGAGCCTCTCGTGGGCAACCGGCAGAAAGGGCTGTGGGGACCCTTGAGGGACCCGGACGTGAGCCGCATCTATGTGCTGTATAACCCCCAGCTGGACCTGAAAACTCGCTTGGGGCGGACTTTTTGGGACGTGGACGAGAACTTCGTGCTGGTGAAGTTCGAAAATCCGAACCGGTGGGAGGTGTTCTGGAACGGACACTGGCAAACCTTCACTACCAATTCTGACGGTGCACTCCTCGACCCTGGCTCCTGGCGTTCCGTACACCTTGTGGCAGTGAACCTGTCAGGGATTGCCGAGGCTCCCCTCCACAGCAAAGCCCCGCGAAGGCAGGATTCAAGAATCACGGCTTTGGCTGTTTGGTAGCCTCTTCCAGCCTTGTGTCCCTGAAAGTGACTCACCCAGGCATGGCTCCTAGTGTGCCCCAGGGGGTGACTGGCCTAGTTATGACTCACCTTGTTGTACCCCTCAGCGCGCTCCTTGTTGTGCCTCACGCGGTTGTGTCTCACCCTGTCATGCCTCTTTGGGTAACTCTTAACGTTGCTCCGGTTGTGACTCTTGACCGGTTGTCACTCTTAACGTGCTCTCGGTCGTGACTCACCCTCTTAACGCGTGCTCTCGGTGACTCTTGTGAACGTGCTCTCGGTCGTGACTCACCCGGTTGTGACTCTTAACGTGCTCCTCGGTCGTGACTCACCCGGTTGTGACTCTTAACGTGCTCTCGGTGACTCACCCGGTTGTGACTCTTAACGTGCTCTCGGTCGTGACTCACCCGGTTGTGACTCTTAACGTGCTCTCGGTCGTGACTCACCCGGTTGTGACTCTTCACGTGCTTTAGGTCGTGACTCACCCGGTTGTGACTCTTCACGTGCTCTCGGTTATGACTCACCCGGTTGTGACTCTTAACGTGCTTTGGTCGTGACTCACCCGGTTGTGACTCTTCACGTGCTCTCGGTTGTGACTCACCCGGTTGTGACTCTTAACGTGCTTTCGGTGTGACTCACCCGGTTGTGACTCTTCACGTGCTCTCGGTTGTGACTCACCGGTTGTGACTCTTAACGTGCTCTCGGTCGTGACTCACCCGGTTGTGACTCTTAACGTGCTTTGGTCGTGACTCACCCGGTTGTGACTCTTAACCAGCTCTCGGGCGTGACTCACCCGGTTGTGACTCTTAACGTGTTCTCGGGCGTGACTCACTCGGTTGTGACTCTTAGTGTACCTTTGGTTGTGACTAGCCTCTTTCTGACTCTCTTCGTGCCCACAGTTGGGCTCACCCAGTTATGAGGACCATCCCGGCTGTGGCTCACCCGGTTATGAGGACCATCCCGGCTGTGGCCCACCCGGTTATGAGGACCATCCCGGCTGTGGCTCACCCGGTTATGAGGACCATCCCGGCTGTGGCTCACCCAGTTATGAGGGCCATCCCGGCTGTGGCTCACCCAGTTATGAGCGCCATCCCGGCTGTGGCTCACCCGGTTATGAGGACCATCCCGGCTGTGGCTCACCCAGTTATGAGGGCCATCCCGGCTGTGACTCACCCGGTTGTGATATCCAGTCACGACTCTCAGGGTCCCTCCGCTTGTGTCTAGCCCGGCTCTAACTCACCCGCTTCTCATTCACTGCAGGGTCCCAGTTGGGACTCGCCTGCTGATGAATAACCTGGTAGTGACTCGCCCGGTTGAGTCTCACCCTGTTCTGACTCCCGGGGTACTCCCGCTTGTGACTCGCCCAGCGATGACTGACCCAGTTGTGACTCACTGCGTGCTCCCGGGCCTGACTCACTCAGTTATGACTCACCCAGTTGTGTGACTCACTGCGTGTTCCCATTCCTGTCCAAAATTTTGTCATCCTGCCGACATGTCCTGCCAGTTAGACTGGTTCGTGCCGGGTGAAGCATGCGGTGGGAGGGCGTGGCGCAGACCTCATTGTGGCCCATGTGGATTACCCATCGGACGCCAGCGAGCCCCCCAGTTACCAGATGCACCACGGCCTGGACACCTGGGTCCACCTCGGCAGCCAGTCCATACGCTCCGGCTACCACGACGGCGACCTGAGGCTCCAGCTGGACACGTGGGGACGTGAACCGAGCAGACAGTCAGGGCCGATGGCGCTGATCGGAACTTTCATGTGCCCGAGCTCTGGTGAGCATCCGTGACAACGTGTTTGCAGCTTTTCAGCTCTCATTCGGCCCGGGTCCAAATGCTGTGCTGTGATGAGTACACGGTGCACTTCATCACGAAGAGTCCTGTTCGCGACCTTCGCTAGCCGAGTGGGTCGTTAAAATATCACTCTCTATGACAGCTGGTGGCTCTGACTTGCTCAACCCCGTTGTGACCAGAGCTGTGGATCCGCGCTTTGCCCTGCGGCTGCCGAGCACGCGTGCTGCTTGTCTTGCTCTTGGCGTTCTGGCGTGACTGTTTCTGAAAGATGCTCGCTGCGGCCTGTTCTCCTGTAGCTCCGCTAGCGCTGTTTGATGCGCGTGCCAAGGACCATGCGGCGGGCAACGTTCACGTGACTTGACAGTAGAATCTGTGTTGCATGCAGCCCTGGCGCCGCCTCCGAGCCCCCCTCCTCCAAACCCTCCACCTCCGAGCCCCCTCCACCCACCCCGTCCCCACCCCTCCATCCCTCCCCCCCATCCCCCCCCCCCGAGCCCCCCTCCTCCCTCCCCCCCCCACCGCCGTGCTCCCCCTCCATCTCCCCACCGCCATCTCCCCCATGCCCAGGCCTCCTCCGAGTCCACCTCCTCGCCCTCCTCCCCCTCCCCCGCCCCCCTCCCCCGCTCCCGGCCGGCATGCCGCTGGTGTCTGCTGGAACTCCTACCAGTCCCCCACCATTCCCTGCCCAGACTGCTGCTGACTGCACAGAGTACTGGGGTTACGACCGTTGTGTCTGCGGGAGCTGTGGAGATAAGGCCTGCACTTGCCTCTTCACAACAGAAGAGGGAGTGAGTTCTGATGTCACAAACTGAGATGCGAATGACCTACTAACAGGAGGAATGCTACGAATAGCACTCCCCCAAATTCTTACCAGCAGATCTTTGATTCAAGTTTGATGAGGTCATGGCCCATTTAAAGTGGAAAGAAGTAGCAAGAAAGGTGTTACTTGAGCCATCTGCCTGCCTGTATGTATGTATGAGAGAAAGACATGCCATAGAGTGCAAAGTCAGCATAGCTCGGCGCTCCTTCGCTTGGGTTGAGAGATTTCAAGGTGTGCGAAAAGTCTGTATATCACTCTGATCCTGCGCTGGTTGGCTGTAAAAATGGCCACAAGGTCATATTTAAAAGTATCTGTTTTTTTTTCATGTATAGGTTGTTCCAATAAATCATTGTGTTGGAAATCGCTCTGCATATCGTCGAGGTATCCGACCATGAGAAAATCTCCCATAGGTTGGCCATGCAGCTCGCTTTGATACACTGACGTGAAATATAGCCCGATGAACTACGAACTATGGGAGTTTTAGGGAGTAAGGGGAAGACTGAGAAGAAAGTGTTCTCTAAAAATGCCCTGCATCAACACCATGCACGTAATACAATCCTATACCATCCATTTTTCGTATGTGATTGTTGTTGCATCTGTGTGGGGACTATACGGTAGTGCCTGGGGTTATGCTTCGACAAATATTACCTGAAGGGGTTTTTCAACACGCCTGGTCGTAAACTCGGTGTGGCAACATCTGTAGAAACCACTGCTGAATCGTAGAGACGGGCGGGGGGTGGGCAATAACACGGAGAGGGCGTAAAAGGAGGGGGACGATTGTATCTATATTCGAGTATTTTGCTGCCTTGTCGATATGTTAATTTCATACTAAACATACCGTACTTGGTATATCATATCAATTCATATATAAGTATCGAAAATATAATTAGAAATATCAAGCATCGTGCGATTTGCGACGACTGCAAACGTCATGACGGTCTGTGGATCATGGGGTTTTAATAAGGTATATGGAAGAATAATTGAAGGGGGCTGCTCGTATACATATTTCTACATGTATGAGGCGAACGGGGGGCATTTATCAACGAATGGCATACGAGTCGTGGGTCAACGCAAGGTACATCAAGTTACGTTGGGCATGCATGTGTATGTCATGTGCGGGTCATGGGTCGTGTGGGTTACGGTAGGCGTGTGTGTGTGCGTGTGTGTGTGTGTGTGTGATAAATTTATCATGTCGCTATATGTCCCACAACAAGTTTTCGGTATTTTTTATGACATTCGCGCGCGGTGGATTTGGGAGTTTTGATGATTGTTAAGTGGTGTAAATTGGGCGAGGTGTGAGTTTTATGCATAAAACATGATATGCAAAGTATCATATCGAAAAAGTAAAAATTGAAAAAGTTATGGATTATTTTCATTTTCAGATTTGATGAGTTTTTCGCCGTCTGAAAACCTAAGCCAGAGGTCTTGGTGGATAATGAAGAATGACGATTTTTGGGTGTGGATGATGGTGATGATGTTTAAGGTGACATAGGATGACGATGTATCCATGTATCATGCATGACTCGTCGTAAAACGAAAGTGGGACCAGAAAGATAGCGTTTCTGACAATAACGAATGTGCCGCCTCGCAAGATCTTTAGTTTTTGTTAGCCAGTGGAAACCGTGGGCCATCGATCGATCGATACGATGATTTACGATCTAGAATTTGATTGGTTGGGCGGTGAAACGATTCTGCTAGCTTCGATTTTCAAACATATTGCACTCCAGAATTTGAATAATCAAGCTTAAAAGTTCTTTATCACGGCGGCCAACAGGGTCCGCGTGCTTTGGACGAACTGAGGGAATAATATTACTTATTAATTATAATATTACCTATAATATCACCAGTCCCACAGGGTGCTCTTCACTGCTAGCTTCGCATAACGAATTGGTTGCGAATCCTGCGTGCTTTGGTATGCGCCGGCTGCTGGGATCTTTTGGCGGAGGTGGTTATGCGCCGGCTGCGGGGATCGTTTGGTTGAGGTGCAGGGCACCTGAATTATGAGCGCGAACTATGCTGTTGTTAAATCATGCTGCTTTCGTTTCGTCCCACAAGTTTCTGGTGCCCGATCTCAGGATCGTGTGCTATGAAAGCCGTGGTAATACTGTTGCATCGTTGATCTTGAACTGGGCAGTAGCGCGGTCCATCTTGAAATGGGAAGCGCCGATTATCTTAATCGGGTAGCAGCGCGTCTGGGGCTTGCCCTGGCGGGATCTTCCTCGATCTTAGTTGGCTATGCTACTTTCAGTTTAGGATTTAGATCACTTAGGCTTTTCGCTATGCGAATTTCTTCTCAACTTATGTGAACCAGTCAGCGATGCTGCTTTTATTTTTTTTCCCCACCGCCTGACAGTTTCGGTTAATGTTCGCAGGTACGACGGGATCTACTGCTCGCCAAATATATATATATATATACATATATATATATATATATATATATAGCACTCACAGTGTCTGCGGGATCTGCGTGGCACGAAAATTCGTGATGTCATTCGGGACACGTTCATTTTGCTTGTTGAGATGCGATATAGATTTGCTGTTTTAGAACCCGTTTAGTATCAGGTTATAATAGAACAGTTTGATAAGTGGTATTGGAATTATATATGCGTGTGTTGTTGCAAACTTGTAGTAATATTATGTATTATTTAACCCTGCATGATTTCTGTTGTGTGAATAGCTGACATTGTTGACCGAGCAAGTCGAACCCTGCCGTCACTGAAATAAGCGTTATATACTGATTCAAATCTGATGAACGGAAGCGGTGACTCTTTTGAACATAATGAAATAAATGCCTGCGAATATTGTCACGTGAATACCACGGAATTATCAAAAAAATCAGGACAGGTCATGTCAAAAAAACAATTTTGTCCAGTATTCGTCGAAAGTTATCAACTTATCAATCTATATGTACTTCAAAACATTTTATCGCTATATGCCCACATCATGCGTGTGCATGTGTGGCTCCTATGTCCATTTCTTGAAGGTTTATGGTCTGCGGTCAATGGCGGTTTGCACAAAACTATATTGACGTGTGCCGAATGTGTGAGATTTATGTTGTTTATAGCACAGCAGGTCTGCTCGCAAAGTCCTTTATGTTTATTTTGGGATAAGTTCACAGTGGGTGTAGACATGGCATTGCAATCCATCAGTTTGAGTGTAGGCACTTCATTCTAATCCCGATTGGCGGGTGTAGACACTTCATTCTAATATAGATTGATTGGGGATGTGCCCTTAATTTTAATCCAGATTGGGTGCAGACACGTACTTTTAAATCCAGATTGGGTGTGGACACGTTATTTAATCCGAGATTGGGTGTAGACGCCTTATTTCTTCCGAGATTCGGTGTAGACACTGCCTTTGAATGTCAAATCGGCTGTTGACATGTTAAATATATGGATGGTATTGACAATGATGGCATCGGCATGGTGCGACAATGACGCCATCCTTCAGCATCGATGAAGACACGATGCTGACACTGGCATCGATGATAGCAATGATGGCATCGGCATCGATGATGACGACAACGTTGACATCGGAATAAAGGTGGCTAAATCGGTGCAAATCCAATCTTAAGTATGCCACAATAAAAGAACTGAAACGATCCGGTGCTAGTTTTGTCATTTTGGAAATCTCATTTTCACCAATTGCCTTGGAGCGATTTCCTTAGGGAGAATCAAAAGTCCAGTACACCCAGGGGGGGAGGGCAGTTTTCGCTGCTCGAGAAGGCCAAGATATGGGGCTGAGACGCCCTTGTCCTTACCATTGAACGGTTGATACATTCCCGTATGGATTTCTCCCCAGGCCCCTCCAAAGGGCTAATATAAGCATGCATCAAGGCGAGACCGTCAAAGCCTATCCTCCGTTTCGACAAAAAGGTCGCAATGTTACTTTCATTTGTTTGGACAGGATGCATCTTCTCGCGGTTTTTGCTTGTTTGGTCGGGATGAGTCTAAGTCTCCCTGTAGAGTTTTGACACTAACAATACTGTCATCCTGAAACGCATGTCATGCAATGCCATGTGATCAGCTAGGCGACTCTTGGCTAACTGGATGTGCCTCTGGCGCTGGATGTTCCTACTCTGGCGCTTGATGTTGCCTCGACGTCGGGCTGTTGCAGGATTTCAAATATCAACACCTGACGCTAGGTAGCCTCATTGCTTGGCCAACTGTGTGATGGCGTGTGTGCAGCTAGCGGGCTTTCTTTTTTCATTTTAATTTTCGTTTTTCTATATCAGCAGATTACTGGAATCTGGTCGGCATCCCTCCCAGAGTAGCCGGCGGTGTAGGCCCTGGTCAGACTCCCCTAGATCCGTAGTAGATCGGGTGAGTGTCGCAGCCGTGGCACATGTCACTGAGGTCACCGTTCGGGTTTAGGTTCGAGGTTCCATAATAATCATCCGCTACCTCATTGCATATCCATCAGTTTAATACCTCATCACCGAAACTGTCAACTGTGTGTGCCCACACATCCCGGATATCCATTGTTGCGGATATCCCAGTAGGTCGTGGACCCATTCCACGCTTTTGTTACATTCCGGCTGATTTAGCATGGTTGGCTAAACTAAGGACGCCGTTTGCGTAGGTGGTGCGCTAACCTCGTCCGAGAAAATGGGAGTGGGTGGTTCCCTCGGAACCACCGGAATTTCTTGACGACCCGGGAATTTTTGTCGGGATGCCCGGGAAAGATTGCGGGCCGAACGAGGCCCGCGTCATGGGCCCAGAAAAAGAGGGGAAAGCGGAGGGGAAAGCGGAGGGGAAGAAGGGGCGGAGGGGGAGGGAGGAGGAGATTTGCGGGCCAAAGACCCGTGCAAAGGGCCAGGAGAAAATAAATGTCGGGAATAGGGGGGATGGAGGGGGAGGAAAAAGCGGGCCGAAGGCCCGCGCCCTGAAACCAGGAAAAGGACGGGAAGGATCACGGCGAGGCGATCGCGTGTATCTTGAAAGGATATACACGTGGGCAGTCAAGCATGGAAAGCTGGGGTTGGCGCCCTTTAATGACGAAATAGAGCGGCAACATATCGTGTTAATTGAAGGCTGCCTCGCTTGGTGACTGTGAAAAGAAACCCAGAATATGCTAGCCGCTGGAAGGATGCTTCATGTACCACAATCATGCGAGACCTACTCACAGAACATTATATTCATTATATGATGGTGTCGCGGACTAGTTATTCCCAACACTGCGCTTTGAAGATCCAGAGTGAGGTGGTGGAAGGCATATGGGATTCTCAGTGGATTGCCATCCGACAGCCGTGAGGGGACTCAAGCAAGAGAACTACGTCATGGACAGCTGTCGACCCGCATTTAAAGGGAAAGCCGTGGCACTTCCAACATATCGATCGACAGGACAGAGGAAAACATATGGGCACGTCGTCCACTGTCTCCCGCTTGCACAAGCGTAAGAGCAAGCTCCCATTTATTTATGGTGGAGGGATGGTAGCGGAGGTTAAAACAGAACCCCAGTGATACCATATACTAATCATTGTATGATAACTTGATCATTTTGGTATGTAAGTTGTCGAGAATAATGAAATTTATATTGAACCTCATTCAAACCGCATACGTATTGTCATTATGTGATAACTCGATAATGATCAATGTTTGTTACGTAAGTAGCTGAGCGGAATTCAACTTTGACTAAGTGAAAGAAATAATTATATACGCGAAAAATTGGGGCATATTCTACCCAGGAAATGGTTCCTTCGGAACCATCACATGATCTTGCACTTTCTCGGACTAGGTGCGCTAACCGCGCACTGCCTCGTGTAGAACTGTAAATATGGTGCAATTCGCACTACGCTTGGGGGTCGCATGGGGTGGAGGTGAGTACATTGAGGACAACGTCGACCTTCAGATCTCAGTTGGACTTGATCACTCTGGCTGATGCGGCTGGGCTTGCGTGGGTTCCTTCGTCGCGACCACACACCTCGTTCCCCTTTTGGCATTCCGCCATGATTTGTCCCCACCCAACCACGAGTTCTTGATTTACGGTTTCGACACTTGTTGGCGCGTGCACCTGCACCTACGCCATTGGCATTCGTATATTATGACTGGAGGGGCGCGACGAGCGCTCATGAAAGACTCCGATGTGGATTGCGTCGTGAGACTCAAAGATTGGGTGTTAAACTCCCCCACACCTACGACACGGGCGGTCGCTGAGCCAGCGGCAGCGAGAGCTGACGACACCGCTGACGTTGTTTCCGCCAGGAATAAGCGGTCCACTGAGGACCAGCGCGAGCTCGTTCGTCAAGTGAGGAAAGATGGCGAGCACAGCAGGCGGTGGTCGAAAGCCATTCGTGAGACCATTATCGGCGGTAAGGCGGTTCGTTTCAAGGCCGATGGCGAGGACGGCGCACCAAGCTCGGGAAATTTGTGCTCCACCTGAAGACTCTTCGTCGCCATCGACACCGGGCGGCCGGTGTTCGCGCCGGCATATCTGGTGGTGCGCCAGCTGTGCGCGACTCTCCGCTCCATCACGACCTGCACCTGCTTCGGCTGGTGAGCTCGCAGCAGGTGTAGTGGAAGAGCCGCATATGGACATGGCCACCGACGAGGAGGAGGACCTGCGGTACTCTTGCCCTCACACGGGTAAGAGGGAGCGCGACGTGCGCCGTGCGGGTGGCGGATACTGCGCCATCGACTCCCACACCGGTGCGCAGCGGCATGTCGCGTGTGATGACGTCACCGGTGAGTTCTCTACCGCCAGCGTCGAGGACCTCCTCAACGAGGTCAACTGCGGGGGAAAATAATTAATATAGAATAAGTTTTCTTAATCTTAGAATAACCCGTTTTCATCGTTAATTTAGAATAAGTTTTCTTGATGTCATCCGGCTATGACCGGTGGTCCTTTTCACGACTCGTGTTCAAATAATGTGCACACGCAGGTCAAACGCTGTAGTTCCCGCTTGCCATCATGAGGAAGCCTCCAAAAAGCTTTAAGAAGGTTTGTCTCACTTGTGATAATGGTGGGCGCCGTTGTAATAGACACTCCCGGCGTGTTCTGCTTGAAAATAAGGCCCCCCGCTATCAACCCACAGCTTTCAAAGGCACTGTATTCGACGAGTATGCCCAAACTGGCTTCCGGCTAAAGTATACAGACACTGTGAACCTATGGGAGAGTGACGATAGTGACGGTAACCCTATATGGGACTTTCATAACCGCTATGTGTATCTCGAATACACGGAGGGTATGCCTTGGGGAGGGGTTATACCTTCACGTGGGAACTGGGGATATTCACCGTGCCAGCGACACTTGTTCTCTGGGTCGTTTCCCTTGTTTCACTACACTAACCATGTTGCAGGGTGGCAACTCGACGATATTATGCAACCTTTCTTATCGGTGTTATACAACCGGGCAAATAACATGTCATACATGGCTCGATTCTTGTATTGGTTATCACTATTAGCCACTAGGGAGCACCGTAGCGTCCACCATTGCGCAGCGGGCGCTATGCTTACCATTAGGCGATGTGGAAACACTATTGGCAAACTATGTGCAAGTTGTGCTTCAGAAATAACTGTGCACAATAGGGGGTACGTTTTAAGGCAGGATTGGTGTGCTTCAGACGTTTCTACGGGAGTGAGTCTATGCAAACACGTTATGGTTGACTCTAGTGATCTCGCAAAGGCGTACTCCCCTGCCACTGTTGTGATTTAAATATAATGTGGTGGCCAATACACCGGGGCTGGTTCAGTTAGACGCCTGTCATACATTTTGTATAAAGTAACGCAATAGCGCACTCCCTCAAAACCTTCAGAAGCTACTCTATGTTTGCACCGCGCATCGCACTTTAAAACCTTATGGCTTTCAGAGAATTGGAGAAGGGTGCCCTTGCTATCCTCTCTAGGCGACTCCATCTCCAGAACCGCGTTCTTGTAGTTTCCAAGAAAAATTATGTATTGATGTGACACATCTTTTCTGTCCTCGTGTCGCTTCACTTCGCACTTCCCGGCTAGCATGCACGACACATACAAGCACCAATCGCCGTCTCGCTTGTAATCCGCGTCTATTATTTCTAAGATTTGACCTGCTAGGATGTAAAGCTCTTTCTTCCAATACGGCTTGCTTGCACTTGTTAGCGGATCGTCCATGTAAACTCCTTTTTTCTTGTGCCAAGGGTGGGGCGTCCCGAAAGCACATGTGCCATCTAGCTTAGGGGCAAACCCCTCTTGCTGCACTGTTCTCCCCATGTTAAACCACCACCCAACATTCCAACCCTCCTTCCCTCCTTTCTTGCCTTTTGCCTCGTTTGCGCAGCCACGCTCTATTATCTTGCACGTTTGTGCATGCAACGTTGCTTCAAATTCCGTGAGTAGCACCTTTAGCCTTTGGTTATCACTTATGAGCACCGGCCGCCTGTTTCCGCGAATCCCACAAAATAAGTCCTCGATCCTTGAAAGATGCAACGTTGTGCTCTACGCCATCATAAATAAAAGGTACGCTCCCAGCACTTTCCGGGTATCCTCTGTCTTTGTACAGCAATTTGTGAAACTCGCTAACACTTTTCTTTAGTAAAACTTTTGTTGTCGCTGAGTTGAAAAAAATATACCAGGCTTCAACTTCTCCTAAACTACGGTCGAACCCCGGATACTTTGCAGGCGGTAGCAAAATCTTTAAGCCAAGTCTTTGGAACGCACTAGCTCTACTATCCCCAACCACAGGACGTTCGAACGAATGCAATAGCTTCAAACACACGATCGAGGCGTTGGATTGAAGACACGCAGCTAACAAAGGTTCGCACTTCCCTCTTGCATATGGCAAGGACGATATTATGATGTCTACTTGCGGGTTGAATTCTTCCCACTTGATTTTCTCTAAGTCTAGGCGTCTTATGCCTTGCGCAGGATGCTTATCGCTCAGAAAGATCGTCTTCGGTTTGAACCGAACTAGGTTGTTGTAAACGTAGCGAGGTCCCTTACCACAGCAAAAATCCCCAATTTTTTTTCCGTGAAACAAACTGCCAATAACTGCTAATAGAGGCGTGTATTGTTGTGCGATTGTGGGATAAAAACTAGTGCCTTTATCACATACCCTTGGTATCGTTATTTTAAATGGTAAATTTTTCATAGGAGCACACCTCGTTGACAACGCACTCCGTTTTCGTTTCTGAAACAACTTCCTCGCGTTGTCGTCGTTTGCATTGTCGTTCGCATTGTTGTCCACAACGCGCTCCGTTGTTTCATACGGTTCAATCTCGTCGCATGTCGCAATCTCCGCGTTCACATTGTTTTGCCCTATGGGTTCAGTAGGTTGGCATACATCGGAGAGTGTTGGCGACTGGTTTGAAAAAAAGATTTCGTCCACCCATGCGTCGTAAGCTACCATTGTATTATGCCTATCACAGCACACTTCGAGCCCGCTGTCCGTAGGCCGGATTGAAGCTAACGCGGAAAAAAATAAAGCAAGTTGACCTTCTTTAATTGCATTCTCACTCCCTAAGATATGTACGAAATATGATTTCAACAAAATCAAGAGCTCTCCAACTTTATATTGCGAATACCCATTTCTTCCGCCTATGGACTCGAATTGCGCAGGCCAGTAAATTGGGCGTATCTGTTCGAGCTTTGCATACGGTCCCAATATCATTGCCACTACTCGCCGTAAATCTTGCTTGCTAGGTGCTTTCGGACAGCATACACCGCACTTATCACGAGGCATCTTTTAGTTAGTCACAATCGGTCGTAAATCGGCAACTTGTTTCTCAAAATACTTCCCCCTTGCAACTTTCCGAGTCGCGCCAGAAACGGTATCCCAGTTATTCACGGCCGTGAATTTTAGATTCACGGCCGTGAATCTTTCCGAATGGAACCAAAAACCGTTCGATTAAAATCTAACGGTTTTTGGTTCCATTCGGACATATGGAATTCACGGCCATGAATCTGGAAGGGGTAAGGCGGGCGCATGCACCGTTTATCGCCGTCGTCCCGAACTCCCCGTCGCGTGACACAGCACCCGTGTGAAGGGCATGAGATGAAAACAGGTCGGTCATATATCCCTGTTATTCACGGCCGTGAATTTTAGATTCACGGCCGTGAATCTTTCCGAATGGAACCAAAAGCCGTTCGATTAAAATCGAACGGTTTTTGGTTCCATTCGGACATATGGAATTCACGGCCGTGAATCTGGAATTCACGGCCGTGAATATGCAAGTTAGTGGCGCTTGTATTTCCTTTCGTGAAAGTTGAAATATATTATAACCCGAACGTAAATCGTAACGACTATGGAACAATCAACACTTGCCGAGCTCTGCGAATGCGGACAGTTAAACAAGAAGGGAAAGCTCATTGAATGCAAGCAAGACCCGTTGACTATGGACCACGAGGGCAAACGCTGCACCCGGGTAAAAAGAGGCAAAGGCGAGCTGCGTTGCGCAAAATGCAGCGGACAATCAAAGAAACCCGCAAGAGGCAAAGAAAAATATTTGGACGACTTCGATCGTACGCGAGCAATAGGCTTCGCAAACAACTTCGTGGTGTCGTTACCCGAAGACACGCGACAACATCTGGAAAGGCGCTCTTCGCTTATGTGGCGTGAAGCGTTGAACAAGGTGCCGGATTGGGACAAACTTCCTAGCGGAATGGTAACCCTTACCGGAGGAAAGCTAGAGGTGTTTCATGAAACCGCGAAACACGGGGGGGGGAAATATTGACGGACTTCTACGACAACTTCCTCGACGACGAAGATCGGAAGCACTTGAACGTCTTCGTCAACGAGGTGGAGACGCAAGTATTAGAAAAGCTACGTAACTCGTACACCGTCGAGAACAAAGCGTTTTTAATCAACGACAACCTAGTTGCAGAGAATTCGGGGAAGGTCCTCTCGTCCCTAAGGGGGTGGCAACCTTGGCATCTTGACCAGCCGTTGAACCAGCCCCTCACCGAGCCCGCCCAGCACTTGGCGATCGTCGCCTACTTGGGCCCATGTTCCCCGACAAGGGTGTGCTCTGCGCCAACCCCGTCGTTGGAAGCGTCGATTGACCTATTAGGCCAATCGACGCAAGAGAACTTGAGGCTGAACTGCGATATAGCTTTCCGTGAGCAGCGCGCTCTAATGCTCCCGAAGGAAACCCTCGACGCCTTCGCGGTGAACGTTGGGGGGAAGGAGAAAGTGGAGTTGGGCGAGTGCGCCGTTGTGGGGGGGGTTCACCAAGGGGTGTCCAATGCGGATGGCACGCCCCGAATAGTGTTCTCCGCCAACTTGGCCTTGAAGGACGTGGCCTCATACGACCCGGATGTGCAGCTTAACCCAGTCAACTCGCCCATCCACTGGGGTTTTCTCGACTTCGCTGCCAAGGAGTACGTCAAGTACTTCCTCGCGGGCACGGACCTCGCCCCCACGGTGGACGATGCCAACGTGAAAGTGCTCAATACTTTGGGGGCAGACGTTATGAAGTGCTTGGACAAAGTCACGAACAAGCGAAGGCGTGAAGCGGAGGGTGCGCGGAAGCGTGGTAGGAGATAAGTAAGAGATTAGGCTTAGTGAAATAGGGGTACAATACGTGTATGCCATGCTTAGCCACGTGAAAAAAACATTTACATTTACAAGTTGATATATATCATTACTTGTTTTGGCAATCAAATAATATTTGTTTGTTGTACTTGCTCGTTATCGCTACTAGTCTTTGCTAATTTACTATCCTATATTAGCTCGAACTCGACGTTCAAACGTTCAGAAATATTCAAACTTGCATTGCGCTCGTGCCTCTCGAGAGGCACCACCATCCTCTGACAAGTTTTAGCGCACTTGCTGCACAACTTGTACGACACAAGGGAGGTGAATTTTCCATCGTCGTCGTTTCCATGGTCGTGGAAAACAATGCGAGTGGTTGCGATCTCCTCGCACCACACCCACGCACCCTGCTTGCGGTTGGCGACAGCGTAGTGGTCGAGCATTGGGAAACAATCGAAAGGAAACTCTAATGGCCAAACGCCAGCCTCCCCATACTCAACCATGCATATGAGGACCTTATGCAACTCGCACCGCTTGTTGGGGCGAGTGAGTCCATAGTGGGGATCCTTCGTAGGGTTCTCGTCTTGCCCGCGGACCACGACGTGCTTTTGCCAAAGCGCTGGGCAATTGTACGGGGCGGGTAGGTAGCCTCTGGAAGATTGATAGTCCTCGTCCCTATTTATTACTCTGTTCATTTTTTTATTTCCGGGCTAAGACTTAGTCAAATAGGTTTAGTCAAATACAATAGCGTCTATAACGTATATGGTATAAGATATCGTATAGCGTGTACTATATAATAACATATCACGTTGTTCGCATACATACTCCCTTGTGTTCGCATCTTACTATCACTTATCGACCCAAGGAAACTTTGTTAAAGTACGAAACAAGTATGCCCCAACCATGTTGCGCCCACTGCGAACGGAAAGCGTGGCTCCGCGCTCGGTTCAACCGGGACTTGCAAGACCTGCAACAATCTTTCGCCAACAATTTTGAAGGGTACCCCGACCACGAGCGGTTCCTTGCAAGGTGGGCGGTAGTGGGTAGGGACCTAGCCGATATTCCCTTGCCACAACCTGACCGGCTCACTTGCAAAAGTTGCTTCAAGAACATTTGGCTACCACATGCTACCACGGATATTTACTTCACCTCCTGGGCCAAGTGGGAATTTTTATAAAGTAAAGCAAAGTACAGAGGGTGCTAGATTGATTCAAAAAAATACTTGAGAATAGTGTGTACACAAAATATTAATACTTGCTATTACACGTATGTACACCTTAAGAAAATTGTCTATTCCTTAGCTACGCATAGTCCGCACAACCATGTTCCTGCTGGGATCTTGCTTAGGCTTGGACGCAAGCAAAAAATATGGAAGCCCTTATTGCACACGTCGCATAACAGCATTTCATCTCCGTTGTCTTCTTCACCGCACAGTTCGCACGACAAACCTTTAGGAACTTGCTGCGAGCATCTTGCTTCCATGTCTAGCTCTGCCATCTCGCGCGCTCGCTTGGATGCTTCCCGTTTCAGTTTCGCGGTGATCTTCCCAAGGGGTTGCCTTTTCAAGGCGCCAACCGGTTTTCTCGGGCGTCCCACTTGTGGGTGTCGGCCAATTATGTCGAGATGTTTTTCAAGAGGCGCCTTAAACTTCCCTTTGAATAAGCCAACAGCAATACTACATGCACACGTGACGCTCTCCGCGTAGATAGGGCACATACACCAGTGGTGCCCAAATTCGGTGACGTTATTAGCGTCCAATGGTCGTAAGATCACAAAAGACTTGTAGGTGTTCATGAACTGCTCGAAGGTGACAACCGTCGCTGTGTCACAAACCACGGCTTATCGTGTACCTCAGCCGGGTTGTGACACTTGCTGTAGCAGTCTCTGTGACGAACGTATGACACGCGCAGTACGATACGCGCGAGGAGTTATGACAGTGACGAGATACGGAAATACGGATGGGTGTTACACTTGTTTGGAGATAGCGAGAATATGTAGGGCGGCGTAGCAGGGTGAGCCAGACGCTCATTTTTGTTTTGCCTTCGTAACAGTGATTCCGAAAATAGCCAGGACTCGCTTAAGACCGCGAAAACAGCAGTGTTATGAGATAATTTGTAAGATACAGTATTCTTCTGTTTGTAAAGATATACATTTGTGGACTTGTCCTTGTGCGACTGCGTCAGAACTGTAATTAACAGTCTTTTTCAAAACAAAAATGTGCCTTATTACAGACATGTCGTCTGTAATGCTGAGAGTTCACCAGCAGTCCTGAAGAACGAGACCTCTGAATGGTGATGCCAGGGACGGATTTATCCGTACTGGTAAGCCTTGGAAGAGGTTGAGTGAAGCAGGCTGTTGTGACACTCGAAGTTCACCAGTCTTGCAAAGTACAGCGACAGCGATCACAGCAGAACCAGTTGCTAATTTTGCAAACATGATTGCAGCGTTGAGAATTGTGTACTGGGCTATTTCGGGAAGTGACATCCTGCTGGAGCAAAGCACCAGACGGTAAAGCCAGGGACGGATTCATCCGTACTGGTACGCCTGAAGGCGTGGAGCGAAACAGGACTGTCAGTGGACACCATCACGACAGCATTCTTTGTAGTCACTTGACTCATGCTGGCGTTCTGCTGACTTACTGCGTGGACCAGAGACACTGAGGGCAGAGGCAACCTTGCTGGACATCTGGAAGAGCCAGTATAAGACCGGGTCACAGATGGAACCTTGCTCACCAGTCGTGGACGAGATTATCCTGGCAGTGATTGCTACTTAGAGCAAAGCACTGAAAGGTGAGGCCAGGGACGGATTCATCCGTACTGGTAAGCTGGGAAGTGTGGAGTGAAAAGAGCCTTCACACCAGTATCTCTTCTCCACTGGGAAGGTAGCAACGGAATCCAAGACTGACCGTCAGGAGCAGCAAAGGGCAGAGAGGCGTGCCCAGAGAGCGATACGAGTGAGCCAGCACTTTACAGAGCTGGAAGGAGAGGAAGGGGCTGCCAGTGGCCAGCCTGAGGCCCAAGTACTAGTACAGCCTGAGGCACAAGCACCAGCACAACTGCAGGCCCAGGCCCAGGAGCCGTTAGTAATCTTTGAGGAAGACATGGAGTACACTGACTCCGCTCGCGTCAACCTTGGTACGCTGCCCAACTACACGGGCACCAAGGAAGAAGATCGGCCCAAGTTCCTGAGGGAGTTCGCCGACATGTGCGAGAATTTCGTACGGCAGCACAACGCCAACGTCAGGAGGAGGCTCAGGTCCGGGGCTGGCACTCTCACCGAAGCACAGATGAAGACCCTGAATGAGACTCCCCCTGACTTTGAATATCTGTGGGACATCATCCCTGCGTGTCTGGCTGGAGAGAACTCACAAGCTCTCAGCTGGTGGCGCGAGAACTATGAAAGAGGGGGGGTAGTGGCCTCCAACATGGACCGAGTCCTAAAGGACACTAGCGAGCATGGCCCACTCGAGGGTACCATTGGTAAACGATATTTGACACGAAGTGGGAACTGATTCCGCGCGATCGAGATGTCATCAGACCTGAGACAGGTCGTCATCGTCATTTCGCCGGATCCGAGGTGCCATGCCACCGCTGCGAGGTGCACACGGTAAAGCTGCGAACGGAAGGTCAAAGGCAAAGGGGAAGGCAAAGGGTTTAAGATGTAGCGGCAGTAGGAATAGTTTTCAGAAGCATATGAAAAGTATTCTAGTGCTTCTGAAAACTATTCCTACTTCTTCTATATCCTAAACCCTTTGCCTTGCCTTTTACTGCTGCACGCGACCGGCAAGCATCTTTGAAACTTCCGAGCTTCAAAGATGCGTTTTGTATTTTGGGTGCACCCTAAAATTACAAAACAGCCGAGCGCTTCCCGTTTGTGCGGGATATTCACATTTATTCCATGGCATATTTCATATGAAATATACACATAAGCACGAAGGCATCGGCCACGCATCTTTGAAACTAACGAGTTTCAAAGAAGCGTTTTTGGTCATTTGGGTGCGCATACCCAAATAACAAATCAGCCGAGCGCTTCCCGTTGGCGTGGGGTATCCAACGCTTGAATGTTGAATATTCAATATAATATGAGTTAGCATGCGAGGTTGCGAAGGCATCGGGACAGAATCTACGAAACTGTCCTATGCCTTTGCCTTTGGGTTTGGGTTCGAACGTACCCAAACCCAAAGATGCCAAACAGCCGAGGGCTTCCCGTGCGTCCTAGAGCACGAAACTTGGCACAAATACTGACAAGGTACATATCTTTAAGTTACCTGAAGCTCAAGGCTTCAAGTTACTTGTGCGCGAAACGCGCAATTTGTTTCTAAGGCAGATGTTTTGGGTTTGGGTTCGAACCCAAACTCAAAGATGCCAAACAGCCGAGGGCTTCCCGTGCGTCCTAGAGCACGAAGCTTGGCACAAATGCTGCCAAGATACATATCTTTAAGTTACTTGAAGCTCAAGGCTTCAAGTTACTTGTGCGCGAAACGCGCAATTTATTTCTAAGGCAGATGTTTTGGGTTTGGGTTTGGGTTCGAACCCAAACCCAAAGATGCCAAGCAGCCGAGGGTTTCCCCTGCGTGTGCATGTGTGTTAACTCATATGAAATATTTCATGGAATACATGTGAATATCCCGCACAAACGGGAAGCGCTCGGCTGTTTTGTAATTTTAGGGTGCACCCAAAATACAAAACGCATCTTTGAAACTCGGAAGTTTCAAAGATGCTTGCCGGTCGCGTGCAGCAGTAAAAGGAAAGTCAAAGGGTTTAGGATATAGAAGAAGTAGGAATAGTTTTCAGAAGCACTAGAATACTTTCCATATGCTTCTGAAAACTATTCCGACTGCCGCTAAATCTTAAACCCTTTGCCTTCCCCTTTGCCTTTGACCTTCCGTTCGCAGCTTTACCGTGTGCACCTCGCAGCGGTGGCATGGCACCTCGGATCCGGCGAAATGACGATGACGACCTGTCTCAGGTCTGATGACATCTCGATCGCGCGGAATCAGTTCCCACTTCGTGTCAAATATCGTTTACCGTACCATTCCGTGCGCTAGGCCCCCTTTCAATGAGATGAACACTGGCACCACGTGGGTGATAGCGAGGCCGGTGACGAACCAAGACACCCAAGGGGAGGTTTCCGACGAATATCTGACTGATGGAACCTCCCTGAAAGGCTTGACGGGACGTGATGGCACCCGTGATACCCAGTACTTCTACGCGCTCAGGGGCTTCATCGCTGCCCTTGACAAGAAGTTCATGATGAAAGGGACTCAAGAGAAAGTGGATCTGTTGACACAGAAGCCACAGGAGGTGGGGCAGGATGGGCTGACCTACATGAAGATGTGCCAACGCAGGGAAATGCAGCTCAACACTGGGAAGGTGTTGAGCGATGAAGAGCTGCGTACCTTCATCGAGGACTGCGTGGACAACCTGCGCATCAAGGTCTTCCAGACGCGGGTGAAGGAGCAACTGAGGGCACAGTTCCCGCCACCCAATCGGGTGACCTGGAAGGACCTGGAGGCCATCGTCGAGGTTCAAGACAAGCTCAAGGGCGATGCAGAGTCTTGGATCCTCACCTTCCTCCAGGAGATCACCAGACGGTGTGGCTGCCAGTACTCCACCTGGGAGGCGCGACAGCATGGCCTTGACCTCAAGGCCATAAAGAACTCGATCAAGAAGATTGAGTCCTCTGAGGTGGTGCAGTCAGGCGAACCGGAGAACAGCAAGAAGGCAGATACACCACCTTCTAAGAAGATGAAGAAGGAGGTGAATGTGGCCGAAAGAGCTAAGAAGGCCTCCTACAACAAGACGCCACCGCCAGCAGAGGGCGTGCGTACGAACGACAAGCCCAAGTGCTTGCGCTGCTTTGGAGGGGGCTGGCATGAGTCCGATCCCGAGCAGTGCAGGAGTGGTTATAAACACGTCAAGATGCCTGCTGGATTCCACGAGAGCAGGCTTGGTTCCAGCAAGTGGTGGGACGCGGAGAACGCCGCCCTGCGCATGTACAATCTGAAGAACCGCTTCAAGAACTCTGACTGGGGCATCCTGGTGACGGACTGGCAGCAGCTGTCCAACGACGAGAAAGACAAGTACAGAGCCAAACAGTCACCGGAGGACAAGCAGAAGAGCGCCACTGGCAATCCCGAGGCGTTGAAAGCAGAGTACCAGGGCATGGTGGCTGCTAGGAAGACTGCCAGTCGTGCGGGCAGTGTGAAGTCGCAGGTGCTGTCCGAGGATGAGGGCTCCGACGAGGAACCAGTCGCAGCGCACGTCGCGGAGAGGGAGACTCACACCGTCGATGCACGCGCGCACCACCATGGCAGCGCAGGGGTAGGAGTGTCGTCTGGCCCTCCAACCGAGTTACTCTCAGCTATGGCCGAGGAGATGGGCGAAGAGGAGCTCTCGAGCGCCCTCAACACCTTGGGTCTGGGGGCACTCCCCGAGACGCTGTGCAAGAGTGCGGAGTCTGAACTCACGGCGGCTCCAGCAGTAGCCCTGGGAAGTACCCAGCGCATGAGGGGCTTCCCAGTGAAGACACCCGAGGAGTACGAGGCAGACGCACAGGTGCCCATGGCGCCTGCGGCGGACGAGATGCAGAGGAAGGTGCAGCTCATGGCCTCCGTGATCAAGAGTCTGGGAGCAGCTTTCCGTAAGCTAGCTGCTGGACTCGTAGCAGAAGGTCGCATAACAGCTCCAAGGGGTGTGGAGACCTTGGTGGAACTGGCTGAGAACAACCAGCTCCCCGTGCCGACAGCCTCAGCAGCAGACTGCCAGGACATCAGCGATGAGGATGACGACTGCCCGGGCATGGAGTCGGGCGACGACAGTGACGATGATGACGATTGCCCGGGCATGGAGTCGGGCGACGACAGTGACGAAGAAGAGGTTCCTCTGGACGAGATGCCGGAGGACATGGTGGAGCAGCCCAGGAAGGGGAGGACGACGGTGCATGTAACCGCTGCAGCGGCCACCGTCCAGGAGAGCTACGGGGTGAGAGACTTCAGCGAGAGGGGCGAGCTGCACGCAGGGACCATGGAGGCCAAGGCGTACGAGCTATTGAAGAAGAAGATGCTCAGTGGTCTTACAGAGGAACAGCTCACTGCCATGGCACAGGTCCAGCCTGTATGCAAGCTCCTGAACGAGTCTTTGGCACAAGGGATGGCGCTGATGGCCTCCGGAGGCCTGCTCATGTTGTACAAAGCGCTTCTTCTGGATACGGGAGCCAACTGCAACATTATCCCTATCAGGACAGCCAACAGGTTGGGCTTGACCATCTTTGATGCAGAGACAGGGGCCAGGGTGGCTAGATGTGATGGCAGCCCTGCAGAATTCACCAAGTACTGCTACGTGGATGTGGTTCTCGCCGCGGGCACGCCGTACATGACTCTGCATCGGCTCCACGCCTTCGTCACCTACACCAACGACACTACGTGGGACTTCTTGGTGGGCACGGGACCCCTGAAGAACGCCCTCAAGTTGACCATCGACCTCTACAGAGGCATCGCCACTTCTGAGGCCGCGGTGTCACTGGGCATGAAGGAGAAGGTCACGTTGCCGTTGATCGAGTTGACGCCGCCCGTCGATGCAAGGAGCAAGCGGAACGAAGACCCGAGAGTGTGCCTGGCGACCGAGATCTTCGACGTCGATGCCACGGCATCGCGCACTCTTGCCCCCGCTTTTGAGGATTGCGCGCTACCACCACGTGAAGCGGTGTCCCTGGACGCAAGGGGAGAAGACCGTCTGGCCCTCGCAGGGGAGAGGTGTGCGCCTGCACCTTGTGCATTCTCGCGAAACCACCCCGAGCTAATGGACAGCCTGGCGTCATGGCTAGAGGAGATGAGGCTGAGAAGGTTCAACTCGGAGGAGAGGGAGAGGCTCGAGGCGCGCTGCCAGTCCATGGTGGAGGCGGGCTTCTTGAGACCCAGCTCAATGATACAAGGCGAGCTCACTGGGCGAGTCAGCTCACACACCGAGAGCTCAACGTACGAACCTCCGGCGCCTGGCACGTCCTTAACAGACCAGATGTTGGGCATGCTGCAAGCATCATCACGCAGCCAGCGGGAAGCCAATGTGGCGACCAGAGGTGAGTGGTCCAGTGCTGAAGAGCCAGATGCAAGGGGGTCCCTCACGCCAGCCAGCCTGGCTACGACTCAGTCAGACCCGCGCTACCCAGACCTCACGCTGGAGCAGGAGGCCGCGAGCGAAGCTGACTTCAAGCTGGCCAGCGTACAGCCATGGGTGGGCATGGCAGTGAACCCGTGGGATTACCAAGACAAGGAGAGCAGCTGGTCTCAGCAGCGCTTGTACATCGACCGCACAGGCTATGCTCGTCTGTGCACACTCTGCGAAGAGGGCGATGGAGGTGGTGTGGACGCAGGATTCGTGCGGGTCAAGTTCTCGCGTTGTGGAGAATACAAGACCATCTTGGAGACGGAGCTACTGTGGCCCGACTTTACGTTGGTGGACCAGAAGGTTGACAAGGAGACGAAGATACCCTCAGAGACCTGGACCACAAGGGCGAGCGGCAGGAAGGACAACGACCAGGTCCCACTCCCTGACTGTGGTGCCCATCGGGAGGCTGGAAGGTACACGATGGCGAGTGTTCAGGAGATCCTCAACACCCATCAGACTTACCCAGGGGTCGTGACGGGCAAGCTCATGTGGGACAAGGTGGCGCGCCAGTTCTGCGTGCTCAGCGAGCACACTCGCGCTCAATGGGACCTCATGGAGCGCATGGTACGTCACACCATGGAAGGTGCCGCCAACATGACCCCCATGGGTAAGATGACTGGCGAGTTCCAGCTGCCTTTTTACTACGAGAAGGACCAGCGCTGGCAATACCAGCATCTGAAGTACGTACAGCGAGTGGACATCGCTGACCTTCGGGCTCGTCTGAAGGTGAGGTACGACATGGAGGTGGCTGGTGTGGAGGACGAGAATGTGAAGGTGGTCCCGCAGCTCACGCTGTCAGACGCAGCGGACAAAGTGGGGAAGTTCTACCCGGTGACAGATGGGGAAGGAGGCAGTGGCGAGGTGTTCAGCACGAACGCCGCCGCCGTGGAGTACCTACACCTGGGGGACAACACGAGAGTGATGCTCGGTGCATGCAAGACAGAGGAGCAAGCACATGACGCGCTGGACACTTATGGGGCCAGAAGGAACCCTCCAGTACGCACGTCCAAGACTCTCAGGACGCCGAGGACGGTCAGGGGGGATGAGGCAGGGCCATCTGGCTCCGCACCGCCACCATCCTCAGCCACGCTTCGTTTAAGACATCAAACCTGGCCCAATGGCGTCTTCGACCCTGCCATGTTAGAGTACCACACTTCAGTGTTCCAGGGCACCTACGAGCCAGAGTCGCCCACTCGCAGCGAGAACACAGCTGGGGAAGCCGACTGGCTGGATCTGGGAGGGATCTCGGAGTTCACGGCGCTGCATGGACAGACAGTCTTCCTCATCCAGTACCGTTGTTTCATGGGCGAAATCGAGTTCCAACTTGGGAAGCCCTTCGCGCAGCGAGGAAAGGGGGTGCACACGCAGCAACTCAGCAGACAGACCCTGCACCAGTACTCCTCCTCCGCAGGAGTGGGACAAAGGGGAGAGTTTCTGCCTCTGGGTGGGCAGTCAAAAGGCTGCACGGGAGGGCTCCTCGGCACCTTACAGAAGCACATGGAGCATCTTGTTGATCGGACTCAGCTCTTGGAGATAGCCAGAAGCCATTTGAGCGATGGCCCGCGGCAGGGCACCCTACGGGTGTTCAAGACCCGTGCCAACGCCCGGTCCAAGGCCGTATACTACCTCTTCGAGGACAATCGCTACTACCGTGAACGAGGACCCAGTGACATGGCGTTCACCTTGGAGTACCTCTCCTCAGGGACGCGCAAGTTCGACTGCTGTAGCTGGGAGACCTGGAGAAAGGTGGCAGTGATGCATCGAGAACCATTGTCTGCGTTCACGTCCTTGGTGGGCCCGGCATTGCTGGCTGAGGCACGTCGGGCAGAGGTGCAGGTGCGTCTTCGAAACGACTTCATGAGGTGCCTGGACCCAATCGAGGGAGAGGATGCAGGAAGTGAGGAGGAAGATGGCAGCATCTTGGGATACTCTTCCGACCTCGCGGTTGCTGAGGGTGTGAGCACTCACACGTGTCGCACCAGAACACCATCGCCGCAGACAGAGGATGAAGACAGCGTGGAGGTCATCAGTGAAAGACTTGTTGGACTGTCTGCCAGTTTGGCACAAGGGCAAGCCGAGGTCGCAGCAAACCACCTCACCATGGCGGCTCTCTCGGAATCGATACGGGCACGTCAGGAGATCATCAGGTCGTCGGAGGAGATCATCCGAGAATATGAAGAACGACCTCGTGCTGCCCGCGCGACTGCGAGGATGAGCACGCTTGGGCCAGACTGCCCGGGGCTTGATGGTCGTGATGGCGCGCGAACCACGCCCACGCAGGCACTCTGCTCTGGCCGAGCTCTCGGCGGGATGCCGACCAGGGGCTTGGAGTGCAACATGGCACAGAGACCTGAGCACCAGTCAATCAACGACATTCTGAGATCCCCGGCACATTCCGTCTGCACGCAGCAGACTGAAGCCGTGCCTCCAGCTGCACAAGAGCAGGACTCCGTTTCGTACGTGCCATCAACCCCGAGCTCTACAGCACCCAGCAGCCCGGAGCGTTCCAGTGGCTTCGTTGCGCATGTCGACACTCGACCTTCAGGTCATCCTGCGGCGCGCCCACAGAGTCCAACTGAGAGTGCCGTACAGCAGCGTTCGCCACGAGCTGGTCAGCGCAGGAGGAGATCTCCGAGCCCCAGGGAAGGCGCTCATCGTCAGGACGCGGCTCGCGGTCGACATGCCGGCATTGGCGCGTCGCGTGCTCCCCAGAGACGCCAAAGCTATGATGAAATCTGGGAGGAGAGGAGAAGGGAGAGCGCACTGGGGCCTTTTCAAGGGGGCACCGGGCCGGCTGCAGCCCGGCGCGCCCGTCACTGAGAAGCAGCCCCGGCGAAAAGCCGGGCACGCAGCCCGCCAATGATAGGCGGGCGAAGCGCACTCAGGTGTGCTTCCTGCTCGTGGGGGTGTTCGTGCGCTTGCATTGGCCGCAGCTGCCTCATTTTGCAGTAATGGCAGTATGGATGGCTATGGAGGTATTCAGATTTCTTGGTGAGGTCGTCGCCTGCTGGGCATTCCACGCTGAAGTGCCCCGCAGAGCCATGGCACGCGCATTGTGGGCCATGCGCGCAGCACCACTCGAGCCATGGGCACATCAACAGGCGCCTCTGCGAGTGCTGTTGGAGCTGGCCAGGCACCTACTGCTGTTGACCAAGGGGGCCCTTGAGGTAGCTGGGCTCCACCACGCCCGGCGTGGGCTGTGGTACGTGCCATTGCTACGGTTCTGTCTCGCCATGCTCGCCATGCACTTCACGCACATGGTCGGCACTCTGGGGTGCGTCTTGACAGTTGGCGCCCACATTGTCCACCATGGGTTGCCATGCTCCGGCTTGATTTACAATGGTGGCACGTTCGCCACGCTGGAGACTCAGATAGGTCGCGCGCTAGCGGTCGCCCAGCGGATCTTGGCCGCAGGGCCGGCTACGCTGGCCGCTGTTCCTCGGCGCATGCAGAAGCCGCGCTTTGCCGCCCGACTGCAGCGCCTGCAGTTCACAGCCGCTTGCTACCAAGCGGCGCACTGTGTCTATGTGATATCGGTCTTGGCGCTGGTGGTCTACGTGTCTGCGGGAGGAGGCCTGGGCCGTATGCAAGGGGGGTGGAGGATGTTGACTTGCATACTGACCCTTCACCCTCCAGTTAAACCAGTGGGTACCAGCAGAATTTTAAAACTTTTGCTGCTGCTAGCGGTGGCTGCTTGGGTGGCCGCTGTGGCCCCTGGGGAGTTTCAGGGCGTGCTGACGGTGGGATCGTGCTCGGACTCGCCGACCAGATCTGCCAGGACCGCCTGGGAAGACCAGAGGTCTTCGCGCCAATGGGACACCGGATGGGAGGCTATGGTGGCAGAGCAAGACGAGGTGCTTCCGCACACGGTGCTGGACACGTTACAGCCAGGGGGCACGACCAGGGTCACCAAGGACGAGGCCGCGTGGCTGGACACCGAGCTCAATGCTACCTTCGGAGGACATCCCGAGTTCACCGAGGAGAATTGGGAGGCAGGAGATGCGCAACGTGGTAAGGAGGTGCAGCTACTGCTTCGCCAACAAGCCGCAGGACATCAAAGGCTACCATGGGGGCGCGGCACATGCAACCTTCGCCATCCCTTTCAAGGACGAGACTAAGGTAGCTTACCAACGACCGAGGAAATACAGCCCGGGAGAGCAGGAGATCATCGACCTGCACTGCAAGGAACTGCTGGAATATGGCTTCATCGAGCCGGCTTCGCAGCACTGCAGACACGCCAGCAACGTGGTGGTCGCGGGGAAGAAGGATCACGACACTGGACAGTGGACCTCGACGAGATTCTGCGTCGACCTCCGGAATACGAACCGGTTGTCGCTGAAGGATAACACGTTACCACATCGTCCAGAAGAGCTCTACCAGCGCGTGGCTAAGGCCAAGTTCAAGACTACCCTGGACGCGACCAAGGCGTTCCACCAGATTCCCATGACCACTGAGGAGGACAGGGACAAGACAGCGTTCTGGTGGGGCAACCAGCTTTATCGCTACACATCCATGCCGTTTGGAGCAGCTGGAGCAACCGCAGCCTTTATCAGGATCATGGACTACGAGCTACGCCACCTGCAACACTGCACGGTGGCGTACGTCGATGACGTGTGCATATACTCAGACACCGCTGAGCAGCACATCAAGGATGTGGAAGCCGTGCTTCGCACTTTGGGGGATGCAGGGATACGTCTGCATTCGGGCAAGTCGACCTTCGGGTCAGCCACGGTGGACTTCTTGGGCTACCGCATCGGCTATTACACCATTGGCGCGCAGGACATCAAGTGCAAGGCCATCCAAGAGCTGCCCAAGCCCGAGGATAAAACTGGAGTACGCTCCATCCTTGGACTCATGAACTATTACAAAGGTCTGGTGGGGGAACCCATGGGACCCAACTACTCAGAGATGGCACGACCATTGAACGACTTGCTCAGAAAGGAAGTGTTGGATGTCAAGGAAGCTTGGGGGAAGGATCAGGACCAGGCATTGCAAGCATTGAAGGACGCCCTATGTTCGGGGAGATGTTTGAAGCCCATTGATTACAGCAAGCCCATCTTCCTCTACACAGACTGGAGCAACCATGGCATTGGCGCAGTGCTGGGGCAGAAGGACGAGAATGGCGTAGAGCACATCTGTGTGGTCATCAGCCGCTCGCTGTCGAAGACCGAGAGACAGTACGCGAGCTTCCAGGGTGAGATGCTGGCAGTGGTGTGGGCCATCCGCACATTACGACAGTACCTGCACGGGATCCACTTCACGCTGATCACCGACCATTCGCCGCTCACAACACTCATGGAGAAGGGGGACCTACAAGGTCAACACCTACGCTGGGCCATCAGCCTCCAGGAGTTTGAGTTCACGGTCCAGTACCGACCAGGTCCGAAGAATGAGAACGCGGATGTGCCATCCAGGTACCCACTGCCCAGCACCGCAGACGAGACTGGTGCCCGTTTGGATCGTGAAGGGGACCGAGCCAGGGAAGCGGGGCGTGCCGAGAGGCCAACGCGCTGCTTCACAGACATCATTTGCTTGGAAGTGACCAGGGAGCCACCACTTGGTCCCGAAGTAAGCCCAGAAGCCCAGGTGGCCAACTACTGCGAGAACATGGTCAGGGAGCAGCTGGGGACCAGCGCAGTCCATCGACTGTTTGATGTGCACTACCAAGAAGAGCTGGAGTGTAACAAGGGGGTCATGTTTGACACTGACCACCCGGAAGTGGCCAGGTGCTCGGGCAGGTTGACTCGAGTCGCCTGGGATGCCCTCAGCCAGGTCCGGCCGATCAGGGGTATGCATTCCGGAGGCTCACCGGCGATATACGGCGACGAGACCATGGAGGGTGGTAAGCTCAAAGTGCCGAAGAAGATCGACACGAGAGTGATTGACAAGAGCTTCTTCCGGGAAGCCAGAGAAGAGGGCGTGGTCTGCTATGAGCCGTGTGGGGGCCTGTGTGCTGGACTAGAGATGCTCTTGCGCTGCGGAGTTAAGGTTAACAAGTACCTCTACCAGGACATCTCGAAGTCCAGCCAGACGGTAGCCAGGGCCAGGTGCATGGCGCTCAGCCGCCGTCATCCTGACTTGTTCCGTGCCGAGGCAGCCCACTTGGAGCAACTGCCCAGCAACATCGAAGACACCAGCCTCATTGACCTTGTACATGCAGGGGCATTGAGTGGAGAACAGTGGGTCATGGTGTGTGGATATCCATGCCAGGACCTGTCACCAGCTGGTAAGCTGGCTGGTCTGGAGGGCAGGCACAGCAGACTGTTCTACCAGGCAGTGCGAGTCCTCTCCACGCTGCAACAGCTGCAGCCTCAGAGACCGCCAGCATATGTGCTAGAAAACGTTTCTCCGCTGTCACACAGGGAGAACTCGAAGATCAGGAAGGAGGTGTTTCCCATCATCAACAGCGTGGTGGGCCAGCCGGTGTCCTTTGACGCGGCGCGCGCGGGATCATACGCGCATCGTCTACGAGCATATTGGAGCAATCTGTTCCAAAATCAGCAGTTCAATCTGGTGATGGAGCGGGTGGACAGACCACCAGACAGATACGTGCGCGATATTCTGCAGCGAGGCTGGAAGCCGCGCAGGGTCGTCACAGGAGACAGGAAGCCTCACTACACCGCCAACGTTGTAGGGGAGCCTATGAGAGTATTGCCAACCATCTTGGCGACGCAAAACTCTCGTGCTTTTCGCGCGCCTCGCGCAGGCACAGTGGTGAGGAAGGGAGATGATGATGAAGTGGGGGAGACCAGAGAGGTTAACCTGGACGAGAAGGCAGTTGCCATGGGGTACAGCGCAGGTGAGCTGCGCGCGGCACATGGCATGAAAGACGAAGAATTGGCAGGAGTGCTTGGCCTTGCTATGGACCGAAGAGCAATGGAGCTATTGTATGCGATTGCCGAGGTCAGCACGACCAAACTGCCGAAGAGTGAGGAGAGTGAGGAGGAGGAACATGGCACGCTAGTTGCCATCCCTATCGCGAAATCCACCAAGGTGGCTGCCACCTCCGAGGGCACGGCTGAGCCGGTGCGAGCACAACTAGCAGAGTGGATCACCAGTTCCAGCGGCTACACCCAGCAAGTCGCGCGACGCCTCAGCCATCAGGACTGGGAAGAACGACTGCAACGCATGTGCAACCAAGGGCAGAAAGGTACACAGGGGCTAGGCACCGCCGACGCTGTTCCACGCCGCAGACAGTGGAAGATGGCCTCCATGAAGCTCGCGGGCTACGAGGCACGTCACCGGCAGGCCTTTTCAAGACCCGGAGGCAAGCCTCCCAGCAGAGACGAGCTCAGCCCCAGAGTGGGCACCAGTGACAAAAGAGAAAGAGATGAGGCTGCCCAAGCTGCCTGACACTACGAGAATGGTTGCCATGCTAGCCAGCGTAACCAACCAGGAGTCATTCCGAGAAAGATACCCCGATATACACGAGGACGAGCTATGCCTCGCGTGGGTCAAGACAGGAGGAAGAGTGGAGGTGCCCAAGGAGGAATATCACAGGGTAAGGAAGAGAGCAGCGCGTCACCGTTGGGACGAGCTCATGGGCGAGTTATACATGGTCACCGTCAGTGGTAAGGAGCTGCTGGTGCCCAAGCCCTGTGACAGGATTCAGTTGGTGCGTGAGTACCATGAGAGGACTGGCCATTGGGGCATCAGGCGGACATTGAACCTGTTGTGGCAACGCCATTACTGGGCAGGCATGAAACAGGATGTGCAAGCAGTGGTCACTCAGTGCCAGACTTGCCAGAGGGTGAAGACGCACTATGCACGGGAGGAGGCGAATCTCACGCCGCTGGAAATCAAGTCCTTCATGTATCGCTGGTCCCTGGATTTAGCGTGGCCTACGAAACGCATCACGAAGGCTGGGAACCAACGCGTCTTGGTCATGATTGAGCACTACACGCGATTCGTCGTGTGTGTTCCAATCCCCGACAAGGAGGCCGCCACCATCGCCAGCGCATTTCGCTATCATGTTCTATCCGTGTTTGGGGCTCCTGCAGAATGTTTGGTGGATGGGGGCACAGAGTTTGAAGGTGAGTTCTCTGCTCTATGCAAGCAGTGTCTCATTGACCGAAGAGTGACTTCACCGAGTTCCCCAGAGAGCAATGGCTTAACTGAACGGGTGGTACGCACCCTCAAGTTTTGCTTCAAGAAGATGGCCCTCGACAAGGGCCTGGACTTCGAGTGGGATGAGATGCTCTGGTCACTCGTACTCAGCTACAACGCAGCTAGGCAGCAGTCCACTGGAGTGGCGCCATTCACCTTGCTGTTCGCTCAGGAAGCCACGGTGCCACCGGATCTTCGTGCTCGACCCGAGTTGGACTTTGGGAAGCAGGAGGAGAAGACACTGGCTGATGATCTGTTGCAGCGAGCCGCCATCGTGAAGAGGCTCATGGTGCATGCAGGGTGCAACCTGGAGATCGCTCAGCACCGCGACACTTTACGGTACGAGCACAGGAGGAGTGGCAGTTACGAGCCGAAGCCGCACCAGTTCAAGGCAGGCGATTTCGTATATATACGACAACAACCGCGCTCTGGCATGGAGGTCGCTACCAAGCCAGCCATCCTGAAGATAGTCAAGGTGCAAAGAGATGGAGTGGTAGTGTTGGAGGACAGCACGAAGCTGCGGGAGAAGAGCACAGTGCAAAATATTGCACCATGTCACCTACAAGTGAAAGACCAGTACGACTGCAGTGCAGCCATTCCCAGCAAGCATCTCGCGTGTGAGGCGTGCATGCGGACAGATGGGGAGGCAGCCATGTTGCTGTGTGACACCTGTAACCGTGGTTATCACACGTGGTGTCTGAATCCAGCGCTGGATGGAGTACCTGAAGGGGATTGGCAATGTCCCAAGTGCTTAGGTGGGACCGTGGTGGCAGCTGCCGCCGAGGTGAGCGCGTCAATCGTTGACAAGATGGCGGCCATGGAGCTGCAGCTGAGAGAGAAGCTGGGATCAGATGTGGTATTGTTGCCTGCAGACGTGGGTCCGCATCGTGCAGTGAGGCCGGGACGTGAAGACCCATGGCAGGCGCTGACCTCGCGGCAGATGCTCAGAAAAGAAGGGAGCATGGGGGATCTTCCTGACAGAGTGGCCTGGGGAAACCAGGAGGAGCTCAGCAGAGTGATCACAGAAGTGATGCCAGGATTCTGGCATGAGGGCCATCGTACCATCTTGAGCAGGAAGTGTGCAGAGCAGCACACTCGCGCGAGAAGTCTCCGCAAGACGTCCACGGTGCAGGCCATGAGCCCCGAGGAAGTGCAGAAGAGAGGAGATGTGACGCAATTGAGCAGAGCTCAGGTGAAGATTGCCAGTCAACTGGATTGGGGCTTAGAGTTGGTGATGACAGTTCCTCAGGAGGTCAGACGTTTGGCGCACGAGGTGACTTGGGAGAAGATCACACAGGTATGGGATCCTTGGGCTGGCACAGGTGTCATTGGCAAGGTTATGTCGCTGGAATGGCCTCACCTGAAGGTTATGAACAATGATTGGAATCCGCAGTTGAAGTGGCACGAAGCCCTTAATGCTTTACAACCGGGCAATTATCGAGCCTGGAAGGAGAAGTATGGGGTGTGTGACGCGGTGGTGACTTCACCCTGGTTCGCAGTGCTGGATATTGCGTTGCCATTGGCAGTACTGGCCAGCCGAGTGGTGGCTTGTATTCATGTGCCATCGCACTACATGACAGATATGACAGAAAGCAGGGCACAATACTTTCGTAAGCTGTGTCACGCTGGACGCTTACATGTGATTGGGCATTTGGAGCATGGACCTATTGGCAGAAGATGCATGTGGGTCATGGTGTTTCGCAACCCTTTGACAAGAGCCAGGATGTTGCGAGGAGGAGAAGCTTCTGGAGTGGGTATGTTTACCTTCAGCATGGGCAAGTTCGCAATGGATGGCGTTACGACAGAAGATGCTGAGCAAGCTCTTGTCTAATGTCTGTGCTACCAGTGGCAGCTACAGATGGGGGATGTTGAGAAAAAGAGCTTGCATAAGTTGTGAGAAAAGATAAAGAGATATCAAAAATTTTGAGATTTTGTATAGTTACAGTAGCAAGCTAACTGTGCAGTCATATAAGGAAACATATGCAAAGCCGAGCTAGTGTTGTGGAGGCACTGACAATAAGTAAGACTGTCTAGTAGTAGGGCTAGAGGGTTGTGCTTTGTGTGGACGCTTCGTGCATAAGTTCGCGACAGCTGTCACAAACCACGGCTTATCGTGTACCTCAGCCGGGTTGTGACACTTGCTGTAGCAGTCTCTGTGACGAACGTATGACACGCGCAGTACGATACGCGCGAGGAGTTATGACAGTGACGAGATACGGAAATACGGATGGGTGTTACACTTGTTTGGAGATAGCGAGAATATGTAGGGCGGCGTAGCAGGGTGAGCCAGACGCTCATTTTTGTTTTGCCTTCGTAACAGTGATTCCGAAAATAGCCAGGACTCGCTTAAGACCGCGAAAACAGCAGTGTTATGAGATAATTCGTAAGATACAGTATTCTTCTGCTTGTAAAGATATACATTTGTGGACTTGTCCTTGTGCGACTGCGTCAGAACTGTAATTAACAGTCTTTTTCATGTTGAGAAAAAGAGCTTGCATAAGTTGTGAGAAAAGATAAAGAGATATCAAAAATTTTGAGATTTTGTATAGTTACAGTAGCAAGCTAACTGTGCAGTCATATAAGGAAACATATGCAAAGCCGAGCTAGTGTTGTGGAGGCACTGACAATAAGTAAGACTGTCTAGTAGTAGGGCTAGAGGGTTGTGCTTTGTGTGGACGCTTCGTGCATAAGTTCGCGACAGCTGGAGGGTGTTCAGGGTCGCGCATAAGGGCGAGGAACTTTACCACAAGGGGAGCAATCTCTTTCCTTTTATCCGCGATAGTGGAAGCACTTAACTTCTCGAAGGTCTTAAGGGAGGGAACGACATAGGAAGGACGGTCTGTAACCCCCAAGACGCCGGTCGTGCGCGTCATAAGCTCGAGCATGTTGTTGTCAATCATAAGTAGCGCCTCCCGCCAAATAGCTTGTGTAATAACTGGAGTCGTAGGTATTGGGTGTTGCCCGTCGTAGATCGTCTCCTCGTGCATGTATTTTAGCGCAGAAGGATGGAATACCTCGAGTTGGAGTTGCTTACGCAGGGTCATCTCGTCTTTCACGTGTCTATTCACGCACTCGGGACTATTCTGCGTAGATTGGATCCCTTCTGGCATGAAGCCGAGAACCCACCCACCCCACTTGCCCCACCAAGTCTCCACGAACCAGTTGCAAATATACTCTTCATCACGCTTGTATAGTTCGATGAAGAGCTTGAATGCACTATCACGAGCACCAACGATGGTGATGTTGTGTATTTCCGTAACGCCCTGCTTGAAGCCGTTAACGTTATGAGCGTCGTTGAATAGCGCGGTCTTCTCGTTAAGCTTCATCATGCAATGCGACCAACATATCCCTTGCGTAATCTCTTCCGCGACAAGTGTACAGAGGTTCGTAGGTAACCTCAAATGCTCTAGGACATGCGTGATGGTTTCCGGAAGCTTGGCGTTAGCGTTGAAGAAAGCGAGGGAGTGATCCAAAGTATGATAACGAGGTTGCCACACTTTCTGGAAACCAAGTTGCATAGCCGCGATCAAGCAAAAGTCCACTATTTGCGAAGCATAGGCGTCCTCGTGCGATTTGATGGCGAGCGCCCCGAGACGAAAACGCTTATCCAAGTAGGAAGACCCGTTGCATTCAAGGGGTAAGCCTTGCCAGTTCGTCTTGTACGTGTCGTCGCGTGAGCGGTGATCCTTTGCGAGAAGTACCTCGAGTTTCCCCCAAGTGGTGTAAATCACGCACCACCTTTTGCGTTTCTGCGCTGCGACATAATCCTTGACGAGTTCGGTGTAGTTCTTGTAAAGGGCACGCAAGTTCAACTTCCCTTTGTAAAACCGTTTCGAACGCGTACTCCACCCTTGGACGACAAGCATGTTCTCTAAGATATGCACGAAGTACTCAGCAGACTCGCAAGCAAGAATTGAGTTGAAATGTGCTTGAAGGTTCCGTTCATAAACGGAAAAGTCTTCATTCCAACCCGCCAGCTTCCAAGTAGTAAGCTCATCTTGGGTTGCTTGGGCTTCGAAAGGAATAGGAGGCAGGGTGTTCGCGGAATTCTCGGCGTAATGTTCCACGGTTTCGAAGCCGCTCGGTTGGAGTACTTGTCCTTCAAACATGCAAAGCGTCCCCGCCGTTTTGCGATCGGTCACGGGGATGGCCAACAAGTTGGAGGTCTGGCAAACCTCCATGAACTGACCGCAAGTCTTTATGGTTTTAAGCCCCAAGATTTGTTTGCGATTGTTGTACACAAAGTTCTTTATGACCTTGTACTCAACGTCGTCATCGGCTTCCATGGCTGTGGTGACTGCGGTACTAAGCTTCTTAAAAATGGCTTTAGGCGGAAGCTTTTCGTGGATCGCCTCCTTACACTTGTCCTTTACAACTTTCGACATACCCTTTCCTATGAAATTAGTATGGTCGTGTGTCCCACGGGAGTACAAGTTGCATGTAACAGTAGGGCCTAAGGTCGTCCCCTTGACAATTTTATAGTGAACTCCACAACCGTGAGTAAAGTTTAAAGCACACTTGAAGTTTTGAGTCACGGCAGAGGTTTTTTTCGATTTATATTGCTTGTTAGCCATGGTCACACCCTCAGGGCTCAAGGTTGCCATCATGTCTTGGCACTCTACATAAGATACACCGTTCAAGACCGTACTCCACACTATGGGGACACGGCTACGCTTCCCCTTCCCCTTTGGTGCAACGAGGAAGTCCTCTTCTTCCTCTTCTTCTCCCTCCGAAGGATATATATCGTCCACATTTTTGCCCGGGCTTGTGAACTCAAAGCCGTCGGGCTCAGCCATGTTATTTTCCTCTCGTTTGGCTACGCGACAACTCTTCGCATGGCATGGCGATAGCTCAACAGGTACAACGTCATGGATGCATGCACCGGTCATAGCCGGATGACATAAAGAAAACTTATTCTAAATTAACGATGAAAATGGGGTATTCTAAACTTATGAAAAAATATTCTAAATTAAATAGCCTACCCAACTGCGGGGCGTTCACGGTTTCGCCCTCACTCTTCCGATGTCGTGGATGGCGAGAACGGCAGCGGAGCTGTGCCTGCGGTGCAGGCGGCGAGTACATCAAGCGCGACGGTTGGATGCGGTGTGCCGTGATGGCTCGGCACGTCCCATTTCAGGTGCTGCTTGCACTCATCTGTTTCTGCATGCTTGGTGTTGGCGCAGCGGTGTGCATGGGGGCGGCGCCTTGCGGTGCAATCGAGACCGAAGAATTCAACATGCGGCTGGCGGGGGCGGACCCTGTTATTTGAAATGGACATGCCTGCCTCTACCCAGCGATCGACACGCTGAGCCCCGACACGCTGCAGGCGATGCCGCGGGTGTTCTACGCGGCTGGCAGGCTGGACATCGCCACTTCTGGTGGTGTTTCACTTGGTTCAGATGCCACCTGATTAGTCTATGGGCTCTACGCATGATGGAGCTGCGGGTTAATTTCTCCCGCGAATGATTTTCTTCGTCGGCACGGACTTCTTCAATTTGTTTGTTGCCGTTGCATGTACAGTTTGTACACGTGAAGTTGATTTGCTCCTGCTGAAGCTTTGCAGATTTGGTTTTGACATGCAGGAGCCGGATGCCCTTGCGGGGTGTCGCCTAGTAGCAGCCCTAGAGTTAGATCAGAATTCCACAGTACGCTTGCCTTGCCGGAGCTGCAGAGATGTGTAACGCTGCATCTGACACTCCCCACCACCACAACTACGGAGGCGGTGTACTAGAATCTGGCCGAGAGCCCTTCCGGAGTAGCCGGTGTAGGCCCTGGTCAGACTCCCCTAGATCCATAGTTGCTCAGCGTGAGTATCGCAGCCGTGGCACGTGTCACCGAGGTTACCGTTCGGGTTTAGGTTCGAGGTTCCATACGCATCCATTACCGCATTGTATATTCACCAGTTTAATACCTCACATAAACTGTCAACTGTGTGTACCCACATATTCCGGATAGCCGTTGTTGCGGTTATCCCAGCACACATTAGCTTATTCGCGGTTTCTTTAGCTCGACGTAGCCTTACCGAGTCCCCAGAGTATACGAGTTACGCTCGATGGCGCGAACGGCATGTTCCGTCGAATATTACTAGTTCTCAGGATAGCGGTCATCTCGCCCGCATCTTCATGCAGCATTTACGTTCCCTCTAGCGCCTTTTCCAAAATGTATCGTTGGTATATATACTTCATACGTAGTGGTTTTAGTTGCGACCTGTAGTTTGGAATGATGTGACATTTGAAGAACGTCCGGTACATATTCAATCAAAACTCAGAGAAGCAATTGGACGTAAAGCGGGACACTGTTTGTCTAGCTATTACATTATACCAAATTACGCAAGTATGCTAGCGAAAATCTGTAGTAGTCGCACCAGCTCTTAAGAAAGAGCTATACATTACACTCACACAGTACACGGGAGTACATAAACGCCTGAGGTTGTTTTTAGCATGGAGTGTGCAAATTCTGCCATTAACATGAGAAAATGCCAATATCCTAGTCACTGTACCTTTCCTTACACCACGTTCTCGCGAGACAATATCAGCATGATTCGTCAATAGCCCCATCCAGTAATCAACGAGGACGGTGAACTACTCGGGAATTACTCTTTTGCACTGTATCTTGTGCTGAATGCTTTGGATTCACTCCACAGATGCGAACCATCATCGTAGATTGCCTGCACACAATGTACAGTTCCCAGTTTGTATCCTATGTGATATCAAAACAGGCCGTAGATGCTTTGGTAATGCAATGAATCCGAAATGAAAATTCGTCCCCCACATATGAGCAACCGTGTAGGATTCACCAGGTCCCATCCGGCCAGTCCCATAGAGTTCTACAAACTTTCTCACTGGACAGCATCATTCCTACCCGCCTTGAGCATTGCACATGCTAAATCAGATTTCACGGATGGCCTTGCACGTGACTGAAGCTGTGCGAATCAGCATACGACACGTCAGAGGGGGCACTTGCCATGAGCTCTTCGTTGTTGGGTCATACTACAAAGCATGGGACGGAGCACTTGCCGTTAAATACTCATTAATGGGTCATGCTACGACACATCAGAGAGAGCCCTTGCCATGACCTACTCAATAGTGGGTCATACTACAAAATGGGACAATACTGACAACTATGCCATGAAAACGTATGGCATTTTGGCATACCTATGACAATTTTCGCGATTCTGATTGGCGGTTTGTCATAATTATGCCAAATCCATGCCATACTCGTTCATGTCATACTTGTCAATGTTTGTGAGGTTTGTCCTACTACAAAGCATGGAAAGGAGCACTTCACGTGTGCTTCTCCAATGGCGCACCTTGACACAGAAAATATACTCCGCATTGGCCCGGAGCCCTGTCACTTTGAATCGCTCATACTTGCCCTGGCACACCTCCTTCACCACACCGGTATTCGTGGCCATCATCAGCTTATACCGGTCAATCCTGTCCGCGTGCTTTGCCGGTGCCCTCCACATCACCTCAATGGCATTCGGCGCAGAGTTGACCTGCTCCCCCATCTCCCAGCACCCCTCTTGCTCTATTATTTCGACGGAATTGAGCGGCGGTTCAAGTTCACATTACAGTGTCGGCCACACTCAGTGCCCCCGAGCTCAGATGGGCTACTTCGGGCTGTGGCAGCAATAGCAGTTTCTGGGGGCGCCTCCGTGAGCTACACCATATGGGCTCGCGGGGTTACAGGGGCCTGGGAGCACCTCATCTAGCAACTCGAGCCTATCACCATGGTCCTCCTCCACCCCAGCAGTGCGCTGCCGGCGAAGGCCGCTGATATCTTCAGGCAGCGAGAACTCTAACACCTCGAGTTCATCGAGACGCTCATCTCGATTCGGCCGAACCGTGAGGAGCCGTGTACCCTGTGCGCACAGACATGGGTTAGAGCGTGGCGGGCAGAAAGCAACAAGCATATCACCAAGAGCCCAATCCCCCCATGTTCATCGATCTTTGAGAGCCGTCGATGCATTTTCCATAAGCTTTCGCAACAGTTCGCTCCCGATTCCCACAAGGTTTCGCGAGGACGCATTTTCGATCATTAGTTTCTGTGAAAAGTTGTTCGGGTGGCGCAGTCGCGTGCAGCCTCGCAACCCATTTGACAATTCGTGAAAGCCTTTGAACACAAATTTGACGTGCTCGTGACATGTCGCCTCATTTTTACAAAACTTGGTCATGTATCTCAGAACTCGAGCTGGACTGGCACCCGAGAATCATTCAACCATCAAACACAAGTCTGCGGCCATTGATTGGACGGTGTGCAGGGAGCACGGCAGCGGGCGGGGGATGGCGAGCGCGCGTGTATGAGGCAATGCAATACACTGGGCGAGCGTGTTATGTGGCAGGAAACAATCGGCTGCTATACAACCGGACACAGCTCGTGGCTGGCTGTGCATGCAGCTCATGTCGCGGGAACACACCTGGAAGCAGGAGTACTGGGCACGGGGCTTCAGCCCAAGCACCTGCAGGCCTCCCCCCCCCGTCCAGCCGCCCCCCCTGCTGAACATACAGCGCTGTGGCACACTCATGGCTGAAATGGCAGAGGTGGACGCTGCATCAGAGGTGGATGCTGCATGCAGCCAGTGATTGCGGGGTGAGCAGCAGCCTCACACGGGCCTGTGTATCAAAGTCTAGCAATACCATGCATCGATCCAGAGACATGGACCAAAGACATGGCCAACATGACCCTGAAGAGGTGACATGGCCAACATGACCCTGAAGAGGTGACATGGCCAACATGACCCTGAAGAGGTGACATGGCCAACATGACCCTGAAGAGGTGACATGGCCAACATGACCCTGAAGAGGTGACATGGCCAACATGACCCTGAAGAGGTGACATGACCAACATGACCCTGAAGAGGTGATCACTGGGGGAGTCCGAGGCAGACCACCAGCGATTGGAGCAGAGGCCCATCGCTACGACACTGGGCCGTGCAAGGGGGAGGAAGAGGGGTGGGGGATTGAAAGGGATAATCGCGGGATAGGGGCTGAGGATTCAGCTGGCAGGGCGGTAGGCAGAACACCGCCACTGTACAGTGACGTCACTAGGCAGCGGCCCGCATGCGCCAAGTGCGGGGCGCTGCGGCCGCTAAGACCCTGATATGAGATGCCCCCTAGTGGCTCGTGCGCACAGGGCGCCCTACCTGCAGCGAGGCGGCCCCCTCTTGGCCGTCGTCCAAGCACTCCCACTCCATAGTCTCGGTGTTCAGGATGTGCCTGGGCCCCACCAATCAGCGCATAGGCCATGAGCCACTAGTACCCATGAATCAGTGTGCAGGCCATGAGCCACTAGAACCCACCACTGACTCGCCCTCGTGTGCCATGCGCAGGTTGCCGAGCTCACTGCTCACTCACATGCAAAGGGACGGTGGATACAATCCCTGAGCAGCAAAGGGACGGTGGATACAATCCCTGAGCAGCAAAGGGACGGTGGATACAATCCCTGAGCAGCCGGGGCGAGGCAGAGGCGCAGAGCTGCACTGCAATGTGAAATGCCACTCGAAAGCCACAGTCATTCCCTATGCCCAGGATCGTGGGACATGAGCATACGTGTCACAGAGACGGCGATGTCCGTCACTGCCGCCAGATATTATGAGATACCTGCAATGTGGGACCCCGGCAATGCCCCTCTCGCCCCTTAGCTCTTATCCGCAGCTCCCCGTGCATGTGGCAAGCGCTCGCCAGCACCTTGTGACCGACCACCACCCCCTCCAAGTCCCCCTCCATTGAGTAACATGCAAGTGCGCCGCGCGCCAGAGCCCCTGTGACCCCCCTGTGACCCCCCTGTGAGTCATCGCGCCGATTCCGATCTCCAACAATCTCCGAAGCTACGAGGTCGTAGGTCACCTCTCGAAGGATTGCTCTCCTTTCAGCAGGATGCAGCCGCAGATGGCTTGCTGCCACCTGGCGCATATGGATCTTCCAAGCTTGTCATCACTAACAGTCAATGACCTCCCCGGGTACGCCTTCACTCGTGCGCTTGCCCCGCCCTCTTGTCCATTGTCTACATCTCTCACATCAAATATGCGAGCATCCGTCAGCTGATTGGCCCCTCGGCCGAGGGGCTGTGGAAGGGGATTTACTTGGAGATGATGGTGGCGGTGTGAGCCTCTCGTGCGCATGGGATCAGCCCGGTCACTGCCGGCGACGTCCAGGTCTGCCGATCCACCTCAAAAATGAAAAGATCGTTGAGTGTGCGCTGCCCATCGAAGCCACCAAACAGCCAGAGCTTTCGGCCATCCTGTCACCTCAACCCCCGGCCCGCTATCACCGCCCCCCTTTTCCTGCTATGCAACAGATCCCATACCTCAAGCCAGAGATTTGCACCCCACACCCTCGCGGCAATCTGCGGAGAGCGGAGTGAAAGAGACGCAGCAGCGTTGGGGTGCGGCCACGTAAGCGGTAAGTAGGAAGCAGCCGGCGGTGTGGCAAATCCATGCGGGCTGGACACAGGAAGCAGTCGACGTGGCGGCGCCACCATGTGACTAATAAACAGGGCAGGCGGCACTATGGCAGAACCATTTAATAGCAGAGATGCAGAGAAGCTGCCAACGTTGCGGCACAGCCGCGTGAGTGGTCCACGCAGCGCGCAGGCGGCTCTGTGGCGCGTCCGTGACATCATTACGTAATGATGACGTGAAGTGGAGCGGATCGGACATCAATCAAAAGCAGCCCTGAGATGACCGAGGCTCTGCCACACGTCGACATCCCAGCTCGGAGACGATGAGAGCTCCTCTGGCTGGTGCCCGCCAAGGAACACCTGGGGGCTGCGAAAGAGAGCTGGCGAACCTCGGAGACATTGATTGAATGGCACCGACGTGCTGTAGGGACCTGGCCGTAGGGGGTCACAGTCACCCACTGCATCGTCTCAAAATCCAGCACAAACATATCATTGTGATAGTTGTTGGAGTATCCACCGAAGCAGTACACCTGGCAGGCCACATCATCCGCCACATCAGATCACCAGACCCCGGCGGGCGGAAGGCTCAGGACACCAAGAGGCGGTGCTTCCAGCGACTGACGAAAGAAACTGCCAAGCGCGCGCCGTTGGTAGCGAAGGGGCAGGAAGGCGCGGAACCTTGTCTCGCACAGTCATCGCCGCGTGGTACTCCCGCTGCGGCGGCGCCCCCTGAGCAAGATCCCCATGCCGCCGAGTCAGCGCACCAGGTTCTGTTCCACAGACGAATCTTGCACCGCTGGACTACAAACTACAGAGGCAATCCGAGCGCTCGTGGCCGCTTGATTTCATTTCACAAACCCATAATCTCGGCGATGCCACCAACTGCCCTCGCACGCCTCACGAGCGCCAGGCTGTGCGAATGGCGACATGTCAGAGCAAGACATCAGATTTTAGGCTCATCCGAGGCGAAAGACGTTAGATATGCGCCCCGGCTCACCCCTCCGGAGGATGGGTTTGGGAGGTTGGGGGGGGGGGCAAAAGACAGTAGAGCTGCCCCCCCTCACCGAAAGGGTGGGTTTGGGAGTTGGAGGGGGCTGAGGGGGATCGAGACCTTGACGGCAGGCTGGGTCCACTTCATGTTGTCGGTGTTGAGCAGCTGCACATCGGATTGCAAGCCCACTCCAGGCCGCCGCCCACCAAACACGACCATCTTGTTCTTGCCCATCGCAGTCGAGGCATGCCCCGTGCGGGGCCCCGAGCCGAGAGGATCCTGAACCAAACCCCCAAAAATCCTCATTCCTCTCTGCTCCGCGTTTCTCCGACTGCAGATGCAAGACCCCTCCCCCCCAACACCCCCCTCCCAAAGGGGGTGGCCATCGAGCCACTGCGCACTAGCCCAGTGATGCTCTTGGCCGCCTCCAATGATATCACGATGGTCCGCACCTCCCCCTGACGCACTGCACTCTCCATGATGCTCGGGCGCATGGTTGAGGCAGGTTGGGAGGCAAAGAGGGGATGGCCCGCTATCTTACCGATTTAGTGCTTGACGTGGTGTACTCCCAGACACCTGTTTCTAAGTTTGCCACCGCAAGGTCCTGTACACCCCCACAACCAGGCCATCAACCACCCTGCAAAGTCGCGTGGTCTATGCTGAGCATCTTATACTTGATACATTCCATTGATACGTTATCAAAATTGTAAAGAACATTTCAAGGAAATAATGGGCTCTCGTGGCAAATGACACCACAGGAAATCTGGGAAAGCGGCATGGTGGGCGCGTCAGACAATAGAGCCTTGAGTTTCATATCATGCTGTGTACACTCCCTAGCACTGTTAACACTTTGTGCCACAAAATCGATGATGTGAACCAGCTATGCTTAACTATAACAAGCATATCAGTTTTCCCACGTTGCTTTTGCATAGCTATCAAGATGGAAAAAACGTTTTCTTCTGGACAACCACCAGAACTACCATCGGTCCATTTAACGTGATTGACTTTGGTAACTAAATCTCCCATGTTCCCCAACTTGTTAACATACAAGCACATATGAATAGGCATGCAGAGGAGACGCAATACCATAAATTGTTCACACTGAGGGAAACGGCTGTGAGAACAGTTGAATGTTTTGATACTCCTTTCTGGTCCACTCAAGAAGACTCGAACTATACTCACGACTTCGTGATCAGCTGATTAAGGCCAACCAACAGTTTTCCAAGACTATCTGATCCTATTTATCACACTACATGACCTATTCATCCTAGGCGAGTGCGGTCTTCAATGCATTTCAATATCACCACAGTACTTCCAGAAATCAAGTATGCAAGAATACTACTCCGGGAAATATCAACGACAAAGAGAAGAAAGTGCTTGTTTTCCGTAGCAGGCAACTCCACTCATCCCGGAATATGAGGAGAGTAATCTTGTGCCCACAGTCCTGCCTCAAGCACACGAACTCAATCTATCATCCCATGGGGAGCCGCCTCAGCGACCTCTCGAGCACCTCCAATAACCAGCACTGCTTTCTCCAGCCTTGGTGATGAGTGGATGGATAAACATTAACCGACTTTTAGCAAACATATGTATTCATATAGACACACACTGAACGGCATGAGATCGGCCAACAAAAGCCAGCCCACCATCATACCAGTGGATGTGAGAAGCAATTCAAGAGCAGGGTGGGGCCGTGACAAGACATCATAAACTCATACATATTCCCAACCCAGATGCAAAGCAGCATGGAAAGATGATACGATGTGACCGATCATCGCCCGACAATAGTTGGTCCCAGGGTTACGGAGTAAGCGGACCCTGCTAGCATGCCCCCCAGTGGCTCACGGTCGATGGATGGGACCCGTTGGTCCATGCTTATGCCATGAATGCAGTCACACCACACAGCATGGACACCCCATATAGACACACACACTGAACGGCATGAGATCGGCAAGCAAAAGCCAGCCCACCATCATCCCAGTGGATGTGAGAAGCAAATCAAGAGCAGGGCGGGGCCGTGACAAGATACCGCAAACACATACATATTCCCAACCCAAATGCAAAGCAGCATGGAAAGATGATACGATGTGACCGATCGTCGCCAAACAATTGTTGGTCTCTGGGTTACGGAGACACACACACTGAACGGCATGAGATCGGCCAACAAAAGCCAGCCCATCATCATCCCAGTGGATGTGAAAAGCAAATCAAGAGCAGGGCGGGGCCGTGACAAGATACCACAAACTCATACATATTCCCAACCCAGATGCAAGGCAGCATGGAAGGATGATACGATGTGACCGATCATCGCCCAACAATTGTTGGTCTCTGGGTAACGGAGTAAGCGGACCCTGCTGGCATGCCCCCCAGTGGCTCCCGGTCGATGGATGGGACCTGTTTGGTCCATGGTTATGTCATGAATGCAGTCACACCACACAGCATGGACACCCCATGTCAAAAAAAAGGGAACATGCGGGCACCTAAGTGCTCCCCACAAAATTCAAGGGAGAACACAGAAGTTGTACATCACCACCTTCTGCCTCTCCTCGCAGCACGACAGACGAATCTACCGAGCGGAGACACACACTGAACGGCATGAGATCAGCCAACAAAAGCCAGCCCACCATCATCCCAGTGGATGTGAGAAGCAAATCAGGAGCAGGGCGGGGCCGTGACAAGATACCACAAACTCATACATGTTCCCAACCCTGATGCAAAGCAGCATGGAAAGATGAAACGATGTGACCGATCGTCGCCCAACAATTGTTGGTCTCTGGGTAACGGAGTAAGCGGACCCTGCTGGCATGCCCCCCAGTGGCTCCCGGTCGATGGATGGGACCTGTTGGTCCATGGTTATGTCATGAATGCAGTCACACCACACAGCATGGACACCCCATGTCAAAAAAGGAAACATGCGGGCACCTAAGTGCTCCCCACAAAATTCAAGGGAGAACACAGAAGTTGTACATCACCACCTTCTGCCTCTCCTCGCAGCACGACAGACGAATCTACCGAGCTCTCCAAGAGGCAGTGCCCGCCAGAATGGCACCACAGGGATAACCGCCTCCCAAAACCCACTTCCACCCGGCGGTCGTCCCCGTTCACAGCGATCCGTCAGTACTTCATATCAAGGTCAAAGAACGCAAGTCCCCCGGCATGTGTAATAACCATGAGCACTGTACACGGAGAGGGAGCTAGCGTCAGACGAATCCAAGACACTCCCAAAAAGCGAGCGGAGACACACACACACACATTCAGCTCCATGCGCCTCCTCGCCGGTGTCCACGGAGGAGATGCCTAGCCGGGGTCCGCGACACCACTTTGCCGCTTCCGGCATCGGCTTAGGGGAAGACGGGGCAAAGGCGGCGGGAGAAGGGCCACACGCGGTGGGCGCACTCGCGTGGCCTCTCCGCGCATATGGCCGCCATACAACACGAGCAGCTTGCTTCCCATTTGGTTGATGGTGTTCTCCTCGCGATCCGCGGGAACATCCCCGGTGAGCCGGTGCCGGGTGCGCGTCACCATCCAAGGCTCCCCGAAAAGAATCTTCAATTTCGTCGTCGCTGTGCAGCACCATCGGGCACGCAGTCAGCACCACACCGTACATATCTCGGAGCAGAGGGAGCAGATGGGAACAAGACGGGCAGCTCTGAGAAATGCGAATGACGGTTTCTGGCCTGGAGGACCCCAAGGCCACTCATAGCCACGTGCCAACTCAGACCTTGAACGCCTCCTCGGACCTGGGACGCCACGTCCTCAATCAAAACCCATTTGAAGAGAGTCTTCCTTCCCTCGCGTGTTTCTCAAATTGAGCATACCCCACGGTAAGCCTGCAGAGCGGGGCAGGGATGGCTAGCAATGGTAAATACCGGACGCTTTGAGGCGCAGATCCTCGATCTCCGCCCGTGTAGACGTGAGCAGTTCTTCCTTCTCGTCCACGTGCTTCCGCAGCCGTTCCAGTTCCTCCTCCTGAGCGCGCACCAGGGTCGTCAATATCAGGTCAGGCCAAGGCACGCCAACAACCACCCAGCGGACCCAGAACTCCCCGAAAGCCCAGGTGTTCAGCCGTGCTGGAACAGCAACAGAGAGGAACGAGCCACCAGCTGCACCAGACGTGCGCCGTTTCCGACAAGTATCAGCTGGTCGACGACCAAGAGCCTGGAGTCTGCCGTATCTTGCACAAAGCTTAGCTCTTGTGGGCTTTTGTTCACGCAGAAAGCTGGGACAACGCTGATCGCAGCTCGCTCCAGCGGTTGAAACATGGGGCATATCGCACCTGTTTAGAGATGATGGCGTCCTGCCGGCGCACGGCATCCTCAAGCATGATCTTTTCGCTAAACAGCTTTTGGCTCTCCTCGAGCTTCTTCTGGTTCTGGTTGTTAGTATCTTGAAGCAGCTTCACCTTCGCCTCCTGCTCCTCCAGCTGCTGCTGCAGCTGCCGCACCTTGGCCTGGCGCGTTACACCCCGCCGCCACATCCCTAAAAGTGACTTTGAGGTGTACGACGCACGAAAGGGTTCTTCAACGCAGTAAAATTGGCAAATGCCTTCGTTTGAAACCATTCCCGAGCGTTTTTCCCGGGAGTATCTGGTACCATCAGGGGAGTGCACTTGATCAGAACCAAGATGGGGAGTGTACGTTATCAGCAGTACCCCTGGGGGCCATGTGAAGGGGAGTGCACTACAGGAGTCATACTCTAGGCAGTAATTTTGGGTGGCATGTCGGGGGGGTTATATTGCAGGAGTCATACTCTCAGCAGTACCCTAGGAGCCATGTGGGGGGAAGTCATGCCTACGGCAGTACTCCTGGGGGGCTATGTGGGGGTGGAGTGCTGTGCAGGAGTCCTTTTCTCAGCAATGCTCATATGGTCGTATGGAAGGTGGCAAGTAAACTGCCGAAGCGTCATTCTTGACGGGAATTAGGGGGGCCTAGCAGAGGATGGGTGTACTGCCCGAGCATCATTCTCGACAGCACTCGTTTGAGGGGCCTGTGCCGGGGTGAGACTGCACTACAGGAGGCATGCCCTCAACTCTCGGCACGGTCCAAGCAGGCCATGTGGGGGTGGGGGCCTGCACTGCCAGAGCCACGCCCTTAGTCGTCCTCCTGGCGGCTTGTGGGGGATTTGGGAGTACCCTCTGCAGTGCCCGACAGTAGGAACCTGGGAGCGGCGGGGGGCACTGCAAGAACGATGACGATAAGCTCTAACTCCAAGTGAAATGTCAAGTTTCCATCTCAAAGTTCACCTCGAGAGCTGCGACGCGCTCCATCTTGAGCTTGATTTCCCGCTGTTTGTGCGTGAGGATATCATCCGAGTCTGACGTGGCTTTACCAAGGCGACCTTTCAGTGTGGCGACCTCTTGTTCTAGCTTGCTGTTGTTGCTTCGCTCAGTCCTCAACTTGTCCTTTTGAAAGGCGAGCTCAACGGCCTGAAAAGGCACGCAAACGCACAGTATAGGTTGCAAGGACGCGGCTTTACAGCGGGCAGCTTCTCCCGAAGCAAGGATTAATTGTGCAACAGATTAGAAGGCATAGCTCGCGTCCAACAGGCTGGGAAATTGTACTCGCGGAGGCAAGCGCGTACAGGCGAAGTCAAAGCGGCTCACCAGATTCTGCTTCTCAGCTTCAAGTCGACTTATCTCCAAGCCAAACTTTTCCTCCGGGGATTCCTCAGCTTTCTTGTTCGGAGACTTCCCATTTTTCGCCGCAGGCTTCGGCGGCATGTTGACTCGATGAGCCCTCCCCCTTTACGCGTATATAGTTCCTTTTCCAGTGGCGTAGTTAATTGAAGGTATTTTGCTGTTATCTCTCAACCATCATTGAAGAGGCATTACGCAGACACATGAATCTTGCATGCACTACTTTCTGTTGCTCTGAAAGTGAAACAACTCGATATGGAAAAGAGTACCCCTTCACAACGCGAGTTTTCAAGAACTTTCTTGCTTTTGTATCCGATGCGAGCCCTTACCGTCGCGTGCCCTCCTGGTTTATTTCGTCCAATTTTTCATCTCAAAAAACTTACGACGCGGTCATACCGATACCCGATACAGACATACTCATACAGTTCAACAGTGTCCAATTCAGTGTCACGGATAGTCACAGTCGAGTCCCTCGGACACGGACTCCGCACCGCGACGGCAATTTTTGTATATCGGGGACATTTATTTATTTGGGCTGGCCAATTACCGGGGACAAGGCCCGAAGGGCCGGGCCGGTGTCTGTATGACTAGCCGCCTGGTGCCAGAGCCCCTAGTCTCAGGGGCGCACGGTGTCTGCATGACGAGCCGCCTGGTGCCAGAGCCCCTAGTCTCAGTAGCGCCCGGTGTCTGTGACACTGGAGCGGAGATCTCAAAAGTGATATTTTAGAAACTTGTAAAACTCATTAGTAACCACAGTAGGACTCGAACCTACAATCTCCGGTTCCGTAGACCGGCGCCTTATCCGTTGGGCCATGCAGTCATTGGTTGATGAGAAGCTCCAAGAATAAAAACTATTAAGCATTTAGTGTCGTCTGTGTGTCTGTCTGACTTTCTCGAAACTCCAACATCTGCCGGATTGTTTCTTGCGCAACGCGTTGGATGAAGCAGTCAGTCAGATTCGAGAGAACAACTAAAAGATCAACAGAGGAGAGCTAGAAGTGAAAATCTCTGGTTCAAGAAATGAGTACAGTTTGCGCCGAAGAGGTATACCGGAGTAAGTGGTAAGTGCACATACTCTGTAGAAGTTTGCACAAGTAGCGAAGGAGGTGTTTCACGTTCTGTGATTCAAACTATGAGCAACTGTGAAACTCGCTGTGATACCTGTGTTTCACACTGGGAATACGGATAAACACACTGCGCAGTTTTTTATTGTGCTTATGCTGTTTCCATTTTTTCCCTGTAAGTTTTATCAAGTTTCCACAGGTGCACTTTGACACGGCAATCGAAGCAGCTCCGAGATTGTGTGTGTATCTGTATACTTTGTACTCTTGCCATAGACTATAACGAGATGCAGGTCTATGTATGTAGTTGCGTTTTGTTGGATACGGAGCATACAAATAACTTATTGTACTCATTTGTTCTTTTGTGGTCGACTTTTGCAGATTAACACGGTGACAACAAAGTCCAAACGTGGACGAGATAGAGCGCAAGATACAGCAATACAGTTTCCAAACGACAGTTTCTTTGTTTTACGACAGGGCATATTTCGTTTACAGTGCGGGGTTTGCAGCGAATGAGCGAGACCAAATGAGCACACAGAAGATGCCAGTGGATCGACCAAAGGTCAAGTTGGAGTTCTTCTTTGACTGCCTAAGCCCATTTTCATATATGGCGCATGCAGTCCTTGCACGGTACTGCGGTCCTGATGGACCCTGGCGTGACAGAGTTGAGCTGGAGCTTCGGCCATGTCTTCTCGCCGGGTTGATGTCCCAGACTGGGAACTTGCCCCCTATGGCTCGCCCCTGGTCCACCGCGATGGCAAAATTTCACAGGCAGGATTTCGAAAGAAACAAAAAGCTATTCAATATCGAAAGCATGCTTTCGATGCCAAGCAACTTCTTCGGACCGGAAGGCCCCATGGATAAGAGCGGCTTGTCCCGCGACTTCCGCCTGATGCGCTTGCTCACCAGCATACACGCTACGCAATCGGAACTACCACCGGGGACTCTGTATTCAGCGACAAGTTTGGCGTTTCAGCTCCTCTGGCGGCGCGAGGATGCGAGGGATCAACATGGCAATGTTCTTCTGACAACTGACGTCTTGCGCGACCTTTGCGAGCAGTCTGGAATGTCGCGAGAAATATCTATGGCGTACGTAGAGGGAATCAACTCCCCTCCTGTGAAATCGATGCTCTTGAATTCGGTCGGAGAGGCAGTAGATAGAGGGGCTTTCGGTGCACCAACTATTTTTTGCAGTAGGCATATCGACGAAGAGGAAGCAATTTTTTTCGGTAGCGACCGCTTCGAGCAGCTCAGTTTTACTTACAGCCTTCCATGGTATGGTCCAGACCCTCACCGGTCAAACTACCTCCCGAGTAAAATTTAACCCAATAAAACTTCATGTGAGTATCGGGCGCAGCTTTGTGACGGTAAGAAATTTGAAGAGCAGCGCAACTTCTCTTGTGCAATACCATCTCAAATTGTTACAAACATACTGGCAGCTATCGATTGTATTGTGAGGTACTAATGGCAATGCCTGAGGATGTAATCATAAACATAACAGTACTAGTTGCTCAACTAGCACTTGGCTGAAAGAAGGAGGAAGTCGGGAGTTGCGACCCTTTGCCAGTGAGAGGAGCTGGTTGGTGCCTCGTACACCGAACTTTTAGTGTGACGTGCAACTCCCAACGTATACGGCAGGGTATTGTGCTAAAATCGCTATTGTGTTCTAATGAAAGCTGGAGTCGCGCTGGGGGTATCCACTAACTCGGCAGGAATATGTGATAATATAATGTAGGAACAATTTGCTTCAGGTAATAATAATAATAATAAATCATTTACGTCGATGAGTAAGGCAAGGCCTTCGGAACGATCCACTCGTAGAGTCTGTTCCCCTCATACATAATTGTCTGCTACAGCAGGAGGCATTCCACAAAGCATGGAAGCAAAAGCGGCTCGGCACTAAGGAGACGTGTCGGCCACCATGTCGGAAAAAACATCAGCAGGTCACGGAGCTGATGCCTGGTGGGGATGAAATACACTTTGGGCAGTGGGGGTGGAAAGTGAGGACCCAGGGGTGCTCCGGTAATACATAGTCTTAAAAATCCTTTAATGGCTGGGCAGGGTACGTTGCGTGGAATTGCATATTTAATTAATCACACATGCACATGGGAATTTCCCAAAGCGCCGTTTGCAGATGTTTCTCGAACTAAACTCTCGCTTCCTCGTTTCCATCCGATCTTTCCTCGTTTCGCTGATGGATTCTGATCGATGGAAACCGAAAACGGGAAAGTCACGGGGAAGCCGATTCCCCCTCCCACTGTATGGGGGCTTGCTTCTCCTTGCTTCACCCCTCACTGTGTGTGGCATGTGTCACCCGTGACAGTGTCCTCGTACCGTTAGCCTTTCCTAGTTAGACTTTTCCCTAGTGTATGTCTGACCAGTTTATGCTATCACATTCCGAGCACCCGGCACTGTGTTTTCTCTGACTGGACTATATATATATATATATATATATAGCTTATATATATATCCCGGTATCACTCTTTCTGTCAGAAAGCTGAAAACGGGAGGAGGTTTCCGGTCTAAACGGGGGGTAAAACACAATAGTGGATGTGTTTTATGGAACATTGCATTGAGACATATCCAACAACGCGACACCAGGCGCAAGAACGAACACGGCAATGACCGAATACACACAAGCACGCAAATGCATATGTACACTCTGAGGCAGTATTAATTTTCACGAGGATTGTTATTCATTCAACATTTTTATTTTCTATTAAAAAGTACTGAGTTCTGGCCAGGCAACCCTGATTGGCAGGCCCCCAAGTCAGAGAGTCCAGACTGAGATCGTGACTAGGGTACGAGTACGCGTACAGTAGTCAATGTGACCGTTCCGGGTTTAGGTTTAGGTTATTAAGTTATCACAAATCTTTATTCAGTTTAAGTTGATATTCAATAAGCACTCAACCGCGTATCTGATAACACACCTTGTTAGATATATAGCTACGGGTATATATTGGGCTGTGCTCAGAATGCTTGCACTTTCAGTATTTTGCATAAGTGTAAATAAAAATAACATAGTCTCGGCTTTAGCCGGAAACCCTAAACCTGTGACACCCGTACTGTATTGAGTATTAGTAGTACATATACAGGAAGTGACACACGGTGTGTCACATCCAGCACACCACCCTGTACTATCCTCTTACTCAGCCTTCATTTCTTGCTTTCGCTCACCATCGTGCCACCCCTGCCACCTCCTACCATTCTGAGAGCCACTCACGTGATGACAGCCCACGGCCACTTTCTCCTTTTCAGTTGCGTTCTTCCCGTCATCCGGGAAAGACGCCGTTCACGCGAGGAATCCTTTTTGCATGCGTGGGTGGAAGAGCGATTTCTGTGGGCTCTTGAATCACGTGAACGTTATGTGCGCCATGAAGCGTACCCCTTTACCACACATCAAGTCAGAAGACGGGCCGTGTTCCCTGTAACGTTTGCGATATACTTTGTTGGGCCTGACGAGTGGTCAACACTGGAAATGCAGGATGACGATGTATATGCTCGGCAGTCTCGCTATAGGCACTTGCATGTCTTTCGCGGCGAGGTAGGCGTCCTATTTTCGCATCTGGTCTCGTTGGATTTGCGGTATGCACTATCGCGATTTAACCGAACTCCGGCGTAGGTGGTTGGTCGATCACCATTGGGCCTGATACAACGGTTGGTTTCGCAATCAAGTTACCTATGATGGAGATGACAATATATTTCATGCTCGCTTATACACCTGGGCGTGTTGCCATGATTGCGGTTCTCGAAGGACAGTTCTTGAACGTTGCGACAACATGTTCCCATACGTACAGTTCAATAACAGGTTCCCACACCGCTACATCTGTGTCGATCGGGAGGCTTGCGATAGTGCGACTGAGCTTGCAGAAGCTGACGAGGACACAGCTTCGGAATGGGGCTATCATTTGGACGACTCAACCGATTCGGATCCGTCGGCGGGTTCCCTGCACGATTAGTCACGATTAGTCATAATGCACGAGATAAGTCTTGAATAGAATACACATGGAACGTAACAACCACTGTGTAATAATGTAACATACAATGATTATAAAAAAATGTGAAGATCGGTGTTCTTATACCATTGCGTGTACCATACACGTGTTATGCGAGTGACTAGTAACCCACATCGATACATATGTGTCGACCGCGCGGATTGCGAGTTCTGGCAGGATACCGAAGTCCCACAGTTCGTTGTTGTCCGCCTCCGACTCCGACTAAGGTACAAAATATCAATACCTCTTACTCAGCCTTCATCTCTTGCTTTCGCTCACCATCGTGCCACCCCTGCCACCTCCAACTGGCCACACTTAGCCCAAAAGCTACCTGAATGCCCCAAGGCAAACTCGTCATGAAATGCGATTATTGTGACCTTCCTGCAAACGTTCGCATATGGTTTAATGCTGGTTCGCATCTTGTTGCGATAAATGAGCATACCGAACATTTCGCGTGTATGCGCTGTTCTTACAAAATATTCATGTGCCAGGAAGCAATGGACGACGAAGACGGAGTATACTGGGAACTGATAGATTAGTAGACCATTACTTTCCGTGGAATGAACTAATTCGAGATCGCTTGCCTCGTAGTAACTTACGTACTTTGCAATGTAATGGTAACGCTATAATATGTTGTAAGACCAAGCATTGATATACTTACTTATACTTTATACGTGTCATACTTAGTGCCCGTCTCAT
>LGRX02033111.1:0-61849 GCA_001247695.2 Cymbomonas tetramitiformis | reverse complement strand
AAGATTGGCCATAGCATCTTCCACACCTCATGAAACCTCACACTTAATAGCTCTTTCGAAAGGTAACACCTCCCCTATAAGATACATACCCCCCTTGCTTCATTAAACCTCATTATCTTTGCGTTATTGGCCATGGCTGATTGGGTTCTTTGGTTGGGGGGGGCTACACCTAGGTGGACAAGATTGGCCATAGCATCTTCCACACCTCATGAAACCTCACGGTTAATAGCTCTATCGAAGGGTAACACCTTCCCCTATAAGATACATACCCCCCTTGCTTCATTAAACCTCATTATCTTTGCGTTATTGGCCATGGCTGATTGGGTTGTTGGGCAGGGGGGGGCTACACCTAGGTGGACAAGATTGGCCATAGCATCTTCCACACCTCATGAAACCTCACGGTTAATAGCTCTATCGAAAGGTAACACCTCCCCCTATAAGATACATACCCCCCTTGCTTCATTAAACCTCATTATCTTTGCGTTATTGGCCATGGCTGATTGGGTTGTTGGGCAGGGGGGGGCTACACCTAGGTGGACAAGATTAGCCATAGCATCTTGCACACCGCCTCAAACTAAGGGCTTGAAGGCTCTTTCGAAAGGTAACACCTCCCCCTATAAGATACATACCCCCCTTGCTTCATTAAACCTCATTAACTTTGTGTTATTGGCCATGGCTGATTGGGTTCTTTGGTTGGGGGGTCCTATGATGAAGAAGACAAGATTAGGCGTATCAACTTGCACACCAAGTCACAACGAGCTATGGAAGAGTCTATTTGAAGGTAAGCCTCTTATTTTTACTTTACATATCTCCAAGTAACAAGTAAACGATAAGATAAACCCTTTGTGCAAAATAGAAAGGCCCCTAGGGTTTACAAGGTGGGTATAGTGAGAGGGTTGATGCCCCAAAGTTACGGGATAGGGTATAGTGAGAGGGCTGATGAGAAATTGAAGGAAGGGTCAGCACAGTCCTGTAGTGCAGGGTGTGGGGAGCATGTGGGTATAAGGATGGGTGAAGGGGGCCTTTTGAGGCCCCGGGAGGGTCATTTTAGGTGGAGAGGGTGGGCTAGGGACAGTTTCAGTCATGCGTGTCATCAGTGTCATACAGGATAGGGTATAGTGAGAGGGCTGATGAGAAATTGAAGGAAGGGTCAGCACAGTCCTGTAGTGCAGGCTGTGGGGAGCATGTGGGTATAAGGATGGGTGAAGGGGGCCTTTTGAGGCCCCGGGAGGGTCATTTTAGGTGGAGAGGGTGGGCTAGGGACAGTTTCAGTCATGCGTGTCATCAGTGTCATACAGGATAGGGTATAGTGAGAGGGCTGATGAGAAATTGAAGGAAGGGTCAGCACAGTCCTGTAGTGCAGGCTGTGGGGAGCATGTGGGTATAAGGATGGGTGAAGGGGGCCTTTTGAGGCCCCGGGAGGGTCATTTTAGGTGGAGAGGGTGGGCTAGGGACAGTTTCAGTCATGCGTGTCATCAGTGTCATACAGGATAGGGTATAGTGAGAGGGCTGATGAGAAATTGAAGGAAGGGTCAGCACAGTCCTGTAGTGCAGGCTGTGGGGAGCATGTGGGTATAAGGATGGGTGAAGGGGGCCTTTTGAGGCCCCGGGAGGGTCATTTTAGGTGGAGAGGGTGGGCTAGGGACAGTTTCAGTCATGTGTGTTATAAGTTTAGTCATAGATTTCCTTGCCCTAGAGACTAATTGTTTTGTATTATGTTTTGTCTTTTGTTGTAGGATGGGTGCATGGCTTCGTGGCAAATTAGAAGCAGATTATAGATTTCAATGGCCTAAGGAGACCACAAGCACACAAGTATTTGAAATATTTTTATATGCAATCATCGCGTATGAGAGCCTTTATCTGCAAACACCGTTGAGCAGGGCAAACCGTGATGCTCCTCATGAAAACTTTTATAGTGTTCGAGACATTTGGGGTACCCCTACATTCTGGGAAAACCAGAAGACGCGTCTTCTGAACGTCTTCTGAACGTCTTCTGAACGTCTTCTGAGACGTCTTCTGGGTCCAGAAGACACCCAAAAGACGTCCAGAAGACGTCTTCGGCGCGCATTCTAATGTCTACCATCTTCTGGTTTCCAGAAGACGTGCAGAAGATCTTCCGGGAAGACATCCAGAAGTTATCTTATGGACGTCTTCTTCATAACTTCTGTACATCTTCTGAATTCCGGAAGATGTCTTCTTGATATCTTTTAGGTGTCTTCTGTACATCTTCCCGGAAGATCTTCTGGACGTCTTCCAGAACTCAGAAGATGGTAGACATTAGAAGTCGCGTAGAAGACGTCTTCTAGATGTCTTCTGGATATCTTCTGGAACCCAGAAGACGTCTAGAAGACATCTTCCGGAATCCAGAAGATGTACAGAAGTCATGCAGAAAACGTTCAGAAGATATCTTCGGGACGTCTTCTGGACGTCTTATTATATATATACATATCATTATACAGACATTAGAAGACGTCCAGAAGATGTCTTCTGGACGTCTTCTGCACATCTTCTGGGATCCAGAAGACGTCCAGAAGACGTCTTCCGGAATCCAGAAGATGTACAGAAGACGTCCAGAAGACATCTTCCGGACGTCTTCTGTAACTCTACCAAAAGTCAATATACGTATGCGTTCAGGTTACACGCATGCAGTTCGTTGGCAGGATGATACAAATGGAACAAAGAAGAAGGTTTTTTTACAAAGCTATTTATTTACATATTTACAGTTTCAATCATCAGAACCGTCTTCACTGTTACTAGCACTAGAAAGGATTTCCTTCGTCGGAGACCCCGCTTCGGAGCTGGTGGTTTCGTAGGCCCGATGCAAGTTCTCCTTGAAGATGGGACGGAGGTGGCTGATGGTGTACTAGGGTGTATCGCGAGTCAGACGAGAGACAGTCGTGTCTGAATGACGAGTAACAGCACCAGTGACAGTCACCAGTATGACCGCGAGGTATGACAAGGGTGACTGACAGCTTGTGACTTTTTGAACATCTGCAACCACAGCAGATCAGGTTGAGAGAATTGGTGGGAAACCATTTTATATTCAAACAGCCACACAGATCTGGAGGGAAACCAGGAGAGTCCCAGATCTTGCCACATCATCAGATCTATGACTATTCAGTAATTCTGAGCAGAGATCACTGTATGACTGGCAGCTACAGCCCAAGAGCCAAATGACAAGACCTGTCAGAGGATATGTGAACATGAAGTGACTGAGCATGTGACTGTCGAATTCGGATGAGATCTGAGGGAATTCGAGTCGACATGTTACTACTTAAAGAGCTGAACAAGCTCTCATGTCAGTTTTTGAATTAGTTACACATTGGCACTGAACTCTGGTGTCTTGTAACTTCAAACAGTGAAAGTTCATCTAAGCATAAAGAAATATCCGACAGTATACAAAGTATTCCGATATCAACCTATGGTCCCTGTACCATATTCCCTGTAAGTGTTACTTGCACCCTTGTGAGACTGGTTCAGTCCTCACAACCGAACAGATGGGAACCACCAGGCCCCACTTTGACTTGTCCCCGAAGGGGTACGTCTTCTCCTCCATCGCAGTGAGAAGTTGGGACCCGAGGCCACCCGGCCCGGCGATCTTGTCGTTCGCCTTGAGGCCCTTGCCGTACATCTTCTCCAACCCGACAAAGGCCATTTCCATGCCATTTTGCCAGGCGGACAAGAGCAACGGGGCGTTGTCAAAGCCAACGTCGTCCTTGTCTACGGCCAAAGAGAGCACCTGGGTGCAGTCACACAAAAGTTTACGATCAGCTGCAAATGTCACTTACGTAATTAAAGAAACTAAATACATATCCAGAAGACGTGCGGAAGATACCCAGAAGACATATGTGATATCTTCTGGATATCGTGTATTCTAAGGGTTGTGCTTGCAGAACCATACCTTGATGCCAACATAGTCGCCTTTCAACTGAAGGGCGGTGACCGACTTCTTTTTCGCTGTATACGACTTCAAGCCATGGGCGGCCACATCCTTTGAATTGGGTGGGTGCGTTATCACCCCCGTGAGAAGGGGCATGTCCGCGGTCCATATCGCGGACTTCCCCTTTTCGTGGTAGAACCCCGTGGGGAGTATCTCCGGATCGTTCACCAGAGACTCCACCACGCAGTACAATACCACGTGGCTACCCACCTCAAACCCCTCTTCAGCATCCTCCGCCACCGCCTTCTTCTTCCCCTTCGGGTCCTCCGCCACCGCCTTCCCCTTCGGGTCCACCGATGCCGCCTTCCCCTTCGCCTTGTTGTCCTCCGCCACCGCCTCCGCCACCTTCCTAACCTTAGAGCTGCCCGCCTTTTTTCCAGCTCCTCGATCTGCGTCTTTGACTCCAACTCGACCTGCAAGCATGCCGCCACTGAAACAGGCATATGTTAGTATGTTATACAAGAAGACACTCAGAAGACACTCAGAAGACACTCAGAAGACACTCAGAAGACAGTCAGTCATACTTGCCTATTAGCTAAGCCCTATTAACTAAGGAAGACGTGCAGAATACTCTCAAAACGTCTCTGAGGTGTCCTGGTGACGTCTTCTTGGTGAGACAACAAAACAGGTGAAACAGAAATTAATTAAGCAAATTAACGTACCCATCTCATCCTTCGCCTCACCGTCCAAGGCGTCCAAGGCCTTGGCGGGCAGCTCGTGCAGCACCAACCCGTCGATGCTGAGCAACGCTGCCTTTTTTTCCTCGTGCGTTGGGTACTTGGTTCGGGCGTCGGTCTCAATGACCAACGCCTGAATGGCGTCCGTGTGCTTGCGGTAGTATGGGTGGGCGGTCCGGGAGGCGTGCCAAACCCACTTTCCCTTTTCGGTGCCCCTCCCCGACACACAGGTATACACCCCATACCTCCAAAATATTCTAAAATCGCAAATCATGTTCCTGAGGCGCCTGCTCACATCACGAACATCGTAGTCGTCGCTGCAGGCCAGGACTTCCTCCCTGAAGGCCGTAGCCGCAAACGCTTGGTCCGTTACGTTAAGCAGCGGGTCCAGCCGCCCGTCGCAAATCCGCTCCACCATGATGCGGGTGAAGTCCGCTTGGAAGTGGAGCCCGCCCGTCTTGGACAACTTCTTCTTGGACTCCCCGCGTTGGTTTCCCCCACCGCCTCCGCTCCCCTCCTCCCCATCCCTTGCTACGAGCCACTTGATGAAGTTTTCGTCGCTGGCGTTGCCTCCCACCGCCGCGACGAACGACTCAAACTTCTCCCGGAGGTCACCCTCCTTCACCCCGCTGGCATTCTTTCGTTTCAAGGAATTAGACATTTTGTTTTCTGAGTTCTTTAAAAAGTCAAACTGTGCTGGAAGTATCGTAAACGGGTACTTTTTAGCGCCGCAAAGATGCCTGGAAGACGGGCAGAAGGTCTTTCGCGTGTCTCTGACGCATCCCGTTCCGTACCCCGGTGATCGTACCGGTATCGAAACGACACCAACGTTCAAACAGTGCCGTCGATCAGCGAGCCCCTTTACCTATCGCGTCGGATCGGTCGAGTGAACTCTAGATGGTTTTTTACGGGAAAATCGAGGACTCTCAACAGTTTCGTACCGAGTTCGTACAGTACCGTTCGAAAAATCCAAGATAGCAGTCTGGAGCTGTCGTAGCCGAGTGGTGGGGATGACCTGTTGCCCGGTCTTCGGGCCGTGAGGCGGCGGTTCAAACTCGCCGTGGGGCTGATGCGACATGAGCCGAACGACGTGTAGTGATCGGGTGCCAATAGGAGCTAATGACGCTGGCGTCTTTAATTAATTAAGGCCCTTCAGACGCCATACCCTTTTTCGATTTGCAGTCTGGAGTTTCTATGGGGCCCAGATTTTTCCTGCCTTTGATCCACAGGTGGGAAATCGTTTTTCGCGATCACGGTGACACTGACCCCGTCGAATTTCGTGCTTGTAAGTTTTTTGACACCCCTTCCTCATCTTTCGTCCCGTCCGATTAAGACGGGGGGGTTTATCTGGACCGCAGATTGCACTGTCCGCTGCGCGCGTGATCGACTCTTCGACCGTTGCTAGTAAGGCTGCCACTTTACCGGTAAGCCAAAATTGGACTTGGTAATACCAGTAATTTTACCGGTAATTACTCTCATGGTATTACCAAAGTATTACCATATGCAATAAATCGCCTAAAATGTGGCATGGCTCACATAGGTCATCCCGAACATGTCCACTAGACTAATGTGACGCCTCTGAATGCAACTAGCATGAGCGACGTTCGAAAAACGTGATTAAAACAGAAGGTAATGCGAGGTGAAATATAACACACGCAGTTCCCAGAAGACACGAAAATGAGAATGAAGGAGCACGTTGTGGCGTCCTATACGGCTCTAACATGTGAAAACGGACGTCACCATCTGATATGGCATGGTCGAAAATGGTTAGCGACATAGCCACCTTCGTTGTCGGGATCCGGTCCGTGCATCCCGCTTTAGCGTGGGATAGCGAAACGCGGGTCTTTGGGGTTTGCATGGTGACGCGTAGAGCGCCTTGTGGCGTCCTATACGGCTCTAACATGTGAAAACGGACGTCACCATCGGATTTGGCATGGTCGAAAATGGTTAGCAACATAGCCACCTTGTCGGGATCCGGTCCGTGCATCCCGCTTTAGCGGTTATTAACAGGTTGTGAGGTCAACACTTACCAGGATAACAACAACTGGTGACAATTACGAGTAATAAGAGATAAAGGAGAAAGAGGTAACAAATTAACAATGCCGAGTTAACCTCATATGCACAAGTAAGTAGCAATCAGTGACCTCGGATTATGCACACGATGTTAGAGTGTCATTTGGTAGATCTATATATTGACTATGATTGTAGTAATAACTAACAAGCAGGTGAGCAATCACTTTATATGAGAGGATATTATTGCAATGACTCGGACGTCCAACTCATGCCAATGTTTGCTGAATTTTAGCTTTTATATATATGGTAAATGTCATATTACATTTAGGCTGAAAATGTAAACCGATCTAGCCATTTTTGCTGGCAAATATAAAATAATGAGGTGCACATATGCATAGCTATTACAAGTACTGCATGTATGTGCCATTCATTTATTTTCGACACTTTTGAACCTTAGCTCAATTGAATTTAAGAAATTACCGTACCTCTGGTGATAATGCCCAAAGAGTTACTCTGTCAAACACATCAAATAATAATATGGAAAAGTTATGCTACCCAACTAAGGATTTTACTGCTTAACTATTCACATTCACATGCGCTGCATCGCATATCAATCTGACTCGATTTCTTTCATGCGCAAATACACCCAGGCGCCAGGCACAATATCTTCCGGTAGCACGGTAGGAGCTACAAATTTAGGAATCGTAGGTAGGGCCATGTTTGCCTTGTATCTACCTTGTGTCTGGATGGCCAAAAACCACGACCAGACATGGCCATGTTTAGTCAGTTTTTCAGCGGCGCAACACAACCCAAGTAAGGCCATGTTTGGCCGTGGTTTTTGGCCTTACTTACCCCTTACTTACCTTGTACCTACCCAATGTCTAACGCACCATACGTACGCACGTGAATGCATGAATCACTTAGACATTGGGTAGATACAAGGTAAGTATGGCCATGTTTATACATAAACAAGGTAAGTAGGGCCCTACCTATCATGTATCTGTACTCAAGTACAAGGTAAGTATGGCCATGTTTATACATAAACAAGGGTAAGTAGGGCCCTACCTATCATGTATCTATATCCAAGTACAAGGTAAGTATGGCCATGTTTATACATAAACAAGGGTAAGTTTGGCCTTACCTATCATGTGTTTATTCTCAAGTAATGATCAAACATGGCCATGTTTATACATAAACAAGGGTAAGTATGGCCTTACCTATCATGTGTTTATTCTCAAGTACTGATCAAACATGGCCATGTATATATCTACCGCATATCGAATACGATGTAAACATGGCCATATCTACCTAGATATTCGGTCTTTCAACGAATAACAAACACATATTAATGATATGCTTTAACACACACATATTGGATATGCTATGTATGCGTTGCATACTAAGTTTCAATATGTTGCATGCACAACATATTGAAACTTAGTATGCATACCGCAAGTTGGGATGCACTATACTTCCTAGTTGATGCTTTCGTGCTTTGAAAAGTATGCATGTGATATGTGAAAATGCGACAAGGCAATAGCAATTGCTATTCGAAACTATTTTTTACTCGCTACGTAACTACATGCTCAATACGATAGGACACACGAATGCAAACAAGCATGGGTTCTAACGCACAAATGAATACATTATGCAATACAGTTAATACAAACCAATATCGCGTAAGTACTATATTTTCCAATCTACTCCCTAAATATTCACTACATTACTATTTCAAATCCTACTTGAAAACTATTTCGTAAAATACAAACAATAAGCCTATCTACAATCTACAACGCGAGTGTTGGCGTCGTTGATGAGCACGTGCCTTGCTCCTCATAAATTTTCAGCCATCCTATATCAAAGGACAAGGAACCAATCGTTAGTAAATCTGGAAAAAAAAACACCAAGTGCAAGCACGCAAACGAATACAATTCAAAGACAAGGGGTCAAAGGAGAATAGAAGTCGAAGGCGATGGAGTCGTTCGTGGGTTGAATCGCGTTTTCGCCGGTCCAACTCACGAGTCAATCTGAAAAATAGCGCCAACGAAAAAGAGGTTAGTAACGAGGGAAAAAGGGGGAAAAAAATAAGAAGAAATTTAAGGAGAGTGAAAGTTTAGAGGGGGTGAGTTGGATTCGAACCAACCAAATCTAGTCCAAAGGACTAGCGGGAAAAATCTCCCGTTCACCCCATGTAAACGTTCAATACGCGCAGATCTAACTACATCTGCGCGTAAAAAACACTACGGCACTAGTACTTGCACGCAGGAGAAAATATGAAAAAGCAAGAATGAATTCAGAAGCAACGCATGGAAACAAAAGCAAAAGCGCAAGCAGAATTTTGTACAGTGCAGACAGGCACTGCACTGTACAGATGGTCAACGAGAAGAGGAGGAATTTCGAACTCCAACGTTTACAAGTACCGTGACTGACAACTCGAACTGTGCACTGTACAAGTATGGTGACATGACATGACGTCTACGGTGACACGCGGTCACCTACACCTCTGCCATCGGCTATCGCAATGTCGCATGTCAACGTGCTATCAGATATCGAGCTATCGATGCCGTGTCTCTCACCCGATCGCGCGACGTTGTCTTTTGTGTCATCACTCGAGTAATGTGTAATCGCCTGGCATCTTCTGGGATAAGCTGAAGACTCTCGATTTTCGAACGCCGCGATCTGAACGGTCTGAACCTGTCCGCGAACGGTCGGCGATCTGAACCTGCGCGAGTGGCGATTCCGGGTCATGGGACCCATGTTTTTTCTGTTGCGCTTTCTTTTGTGCATATTTTTTTCAAGGGTTTCCCACTTCTGGACCATTCCTGAATGGCCCATAGAATATTTGAGCAAGCCGTTTTCACCATCGTATTTTGCGAGCAAGCCCCTTTCTTTTGAGCTCAACTTGGTTTTTTCATGAAAATGACCGATTTTTGTCCACGCTTGCCCCTGCACCCTAAGGTATGGTCTAGACATGACCATGTTTGGGTCGTTTCCCCATTGGGTTTTGCATTTGGGGCATTGATTTGGGCTATGTGCGCCGCTGAAGATGTCTACCTTGTGTTCGCGTGAATGTTGTTCGAACCGGGCCATACCAGGGCAATTCTACTCAGGTACAAGGTAAACATCTTCAGCGGCGCAACACAACGTGGTTTGCCTTGTTTTACTGCCAACATTGCCCAAAAATGGCCAAGTTTGCCACGTGTTTTTAAACACAGATCAAACATGGTCCGTTTTATGTACGTCTTGCCCAATGTTGGCAGTAAAACAAGGCTAACAAGGCCGTGTTTCACCATCTCGGCTGTTGAAACTGCTTAGATAGGGCCATGTTTACACCATACTTATGATGGTACAGCAGGTTACGTACGTGGGCAAAAGCGGTTTGCAGGCACAATAGGCGATGACATCCCGCGCACAGAGATTGGCGCAAGGTGGGATTCCGGAGGAGAGACGGAGGGTCAATCCCGCGAAAAGAGCCACTGTTGCATATCGCTTGCCAAATTCTCCGGGTGAGGGCGATGGGTTGACGACGCCGCCGCGTGCGGACGATGCCTTCAAGAGGCAACGTGTCCTCGAATGGGATGCCAATCCCACGAATGGGTTTATAGATTTAGTTGAGGAACTCTTTTGGGATGGAATCATTCTGACGGAAGAATACGACAATCATCCGGCACGCGCCACCTTCACTGACATTGAACGCGACGGCATGACCGGGTAGGGCCCTACCTGCCTTGCTCTCGGGACGAACCCGGGGCGGGCATTGCCCTACCTGCAATGGGAAGGGGCCCGGTATGGCCGTGTTTTGACGTGTTCGCTGTAGGTCGGACCGAAAAGCACGGAAATTCCTGCCACATGGTGAGCATCGAGGAGGTGTACACTCACGTTCTAGAGGTGTGGTGGTGTGCGAACCCTAATGGCCCTCCCACCCGCCCCAAGACAGCCGCACCTGTCCCGACGCACACGCCTCTCGGATTGGCTTACGCAGGTGACGGGCAGGGTGACATCTCGGACTTCCTCGAGGAGTTCGCCCGTATCATTGGTGAGGCCTCTACCCTACTCACCTCCCTCCGTCATGACGAGCGCGGAGTTGCACCCGACACACCGCCGCCACGGAGTGATTTTCCCCGTAGGCATGGGGGCGGTGGTGTACAATTTCCACCGTCCAAGTGGCGCGACGAGCGGAACCGTCGGACCGACGGTAAATTTCACGGCCGTAACCGTCACGTGGGATGGAAGCATCGCTTCGCGGCCTCACCACTCCCTAAAGGCGGGAATTGGTCGCAATCGCATCGGGCGCAAGGTGCCAGGTGCGTATCTTTCCATTCTGCATCGTCGGCCTTCGTTCAGGAGTGCCCCCTTTGCCCTGGGCACTTTCATGACACGGCGCGTTGCCCAGCGGTGTGTGGTTCATGTGATGTGGGACTTCGTAATGCCGCCATGGACTTGGACGAGATCGTTTCGGCCTTCCAGACCGCTTTCGACGAGGAGAACGACGAGGACTTCGCTGACTTGTGCCACGTACACGACCAACCACTGGTGCGTGACGATCCTGAGCCCTTCACCTATCCGGTGCGGCACGACGTGGGATTGCGTGCCCACTATGCGGGCTTAGGTCATGGAGCTTCGGGCGACGGCATGGAGGGTGTGCTGTCGGGTGCACGGGGCGTCCTTAATTCCCTCCGGTCTGCGGCTAAGGCTGCACAGGTCGGTGGTGCTACCGCATCTGGTGATGAGCAACCACCGCTGCACATCGGCACTTTGTCTGTGCCGCAGGTGGTGTGCGATGCGCCACCACCTGCCAATCACGGGATCGACACGGGGCTTTACCCTATTTCGGCAACGGACCCCGCTTCTTTCGGATCTCCTTTCGAGGAACCGCTACGAGTGTCTTTTATGGACCGGGTGATGCCCGCATGCTCTGACCCTTCCATTAAGTTGTGTTCGATTGAGCCTTCTCACGGCTCGATTCACCCGGGAGAGCTTTCCGTGATCGACGATGACGACGGCTCCGACAGTTATTCCTTTTCCGGAGACGAGATTCCCTCGGCCCCGCCGGCTACACGGTCACGTGTCGGTGTGGCAACATTGCCGAGATTCTTCTCCTTTGCATCTCTAGCCCTGCCCGCACTCATGTGTCTTGCATGTGTGTCAGCGGTTCAGGGTTCGGTGGTGCTCGATCGAGCCCCTGAATTCACCGCAGCGGTGCATCCCACTGGGGTGACTGCCAGCAGTCTGTCTGACTTGCCGTACTGTTTTACTTTCGGCATTTCTTTTCCTTCTGTGGTTTCGGCAGGTTTGAATTCTGATTTTCAATTTTCGGAATTCCTAAATTTGCTCTACGAATCTTTTCCCTCTGGTTTCTGGTCTTGGCTTCTGGATTATGACTCTGGCTTCTGGTTCTGGACTCTGGTTTCTGGACTTTGGTTCTGGATTATGACTTCTGGACTCTGGTTCTGGTTGAACATCTTTGACACTGACACCTTCTTCAACTCTGGTGAACTCTGCGGCTTTGTGGACCACTTCGAAAGTGGCTGAGTAGCCTTGAGATTCAGCTGTAGGAACTTAGCTTGTGAGCAATTTCCTAGCAGCAGCTTTAGAAAGGGACCGCCCTGGCTAAAGCACAGGCCTCCCTCTAGCAGTTTCCAGCTCCTAGCTGTTTGTTGTTTCGGAACTTTGGACTTTATCTGTGAGCTGCTCTCTGCCACCTGAACAGCACTCCGTACAGTTACAGGGTGGTGTGCTGGATTCAGTGCACCGTAGGTCATACCGTGCATGACTCCGTTCGACTGTACCAGTACTCGTACAGTACTTGGTGACAGATACCTAGGTCACAGATGCATTATATATTTGTTTACCTTTATAATCAGTTTACACTTGTATGAGAACTTATCAGTGACCACCCCGATATAATACGGTATATTATATCTCACACCCGTCTTGAAGACGTCTATGCCATCAAACTTGGTGGGGTCGAGTACATATTTGTCAAGGCGGCTTGGCTGCAGAAGCCGACAAAAGCGAAGATCGCCATGTATAACCGGATGAACTCCATAGTTGGCCCGGACAGCGTCACGGGCTGTTTCTTTTGCGATGACCCCGAGAACCCTGACACCGTCTTCGATACCAGAGAGCCATTCATGCTCGCAGATCAGATCGCGTCGCAAGTAGTAATTGTGAAGCATCCTTGCATGCAAACTGCGGTGGTTCTTGACCCTCGAGCAGATTTCTTCGAGCAGAATGTCCAGGATGAAAATCCTAGCGAGGACGAGCTTGCTTAGTACTTAGGCCTGCAGTACGACATGGCATTTGTGTAGTGTAAATAGATAGCATCAGTTTGTGTATATACATAAACAAGGGTAAGTATGGCCCTACCTATCATGTATCTATACCCAAGTACAGGGTAAGTATGGCCATGTTTATACATAAACAAGGGTAAGTAGGGCCCTACCTATCATGCATCTATACTCAAGCACTAGTCAGGTAAGGCCATGTTTATACATAAACAAGGGTATGTAGGGCCCTACCTATCATGTATCTATACTCAAGTACAAGGTAAATATGGCCATGTCTATACATAAACAAGGGTAAGTAGGGCCTTAATTTAGTAAGGACTATTTTACTCATTTAGTAAGGACTAAATAAGCGTAATAGCCCAAAAAAAACAGATTCCAAAAATATTTTTTCCAATGTTTTCAAGTACAGCCCAGGTACAGCCCAGGTACAGCCCAGGTACAGGGTAGGTATTGCCCCCTACTTACCCCTTACCTACCCAATGCCCATACTGACCTAACTTTGAGGTGCTGTAACAGGAAGCGTAAAATGTTTTTTCAGTTAAATCTTTGGAGACTGTCCATAGTAAGGACTAAATAAGCGTAATAGCCCAAAAAAAACAGATTCCAAAAATATTTTTTCCCAATGTTTTCAAGTACAGCCCAGGTACAGCCCAGGTACAGCCCAGGTACAGGGTATATGCCCCCTACTTACCCCTTACCTACCCAATGCCCATACTGACCTAACTTTGAGGTGCTGTAACAGGAAGTGTAAAATGTTTTTTCAGTTAAATCTTTGGAGACTGTCCATAGTAAGGACTAAATAAGCGTAATAGCCCCCAAAAAACAGATTCCAAAAATATTTTTTTCCAATGTTTTCAAGTACAGCCCAGGTACAGCCCCAAGTACAGGGCAGATACCGAGTAGCACAACTTTGAGGCCTCAAAAAGTGAGGTTACCAAAGCCATTCCACCCAAAACTTCGCTCCATATGTCTTACATCGACCCAAACCATCGATGTCAACAATAAAAAACAAACTATCGGAAACTTCATTTCACCCGATTTTGGCTGGTTTTGCCATTTTACTGCCGACGTTGCCCAAGTAGGGCCCTACTTGGCTCGAAACACAAGGTAAACACAAGGTAAACACAAGGTTCTAAATTTGTAGGGAGTATGATAAGAATCCAAAGATAGTTTTGAGCCTCGGACGCCTTCGTCCCACATTATGTCATAGTTGTGGCGAAGGCGCGTGGCACTATACCTCACTACTTTTCCAAGTTCCCACCCTCCACTCCAACACATCAAAACAAAGAGTTCATCGAGTGCGGCTCCGGTGAGTAGGGTAGCAGGCTTTGGCACAATTTCAAAGCCCTCTGGCACAAAAAAAGCCTGGGTGACCAATTCATCCTCGTCCTCTTCCACAAGTGCTGCAGACATTGCACCTGTGGCCTCACCTGCAGGGAGGTCCTCATCGGAATGCGAGACAGCAGACGCAATTGCTTGTGGGGTCTCGTTACTTTCAGACATACCTGCTCAACGAACATGCAGCCAATGTGAAACGCCATACGGCAGCTTCCAAGCTTTATAGATAACCTGTTGCCCGCTTCGCGTTTCGTACTGCATATTCAAAATTTTAGGATTGCGCGCGAAATATTTACTGGTTTAGGTGAAGCAACGTAGTTGAAAATTCGGTTTCAGTTGTCGTGTTGTGCTGTGCTGTGGCCACGAGCACGTTCAGCAGGACGTCACTTTCAGGTTTCTTTGGAGATGGGCGTGTCCTCTCGCAGTCCAGTCGAGTGGATGCCAAGCTTTGCCACAAATCATAGACATAGACATAATCGAAAATCGGCAACATCTGGATGGGCGACTCCCGGTAAAATCGTGGTAAAATCGAGTAAAATCCGGGTAATACTCGGTGTCATATTACCATAATGTCATCTTACCGGTCCAGTGGTGGTAAAGGATAAATGGGAACGGTATTACCAGTAATTTTACCGGTAAAACCGGTGGAAGTATTACCACCCGGATTTTACCCGGCAGCCTTAGTTGCTAGGAGCGATGGTGCTCTAAAACAAGAGCAGTTTCTTCTACCAAATTAGGCGGCCGTTTTAACTTAGTAACTTGGTACGTTTGACCCTCTCCCGAACAAACCACTTGTTTTTTTTGCAATTCTACCTTCACAGTACGGTTTTGCCCAATATTGCGCACCTTATATGTTTTTTTGTTTTTTCGCGATTTTTTATAGTTTTTTTCCAAAAAATACAAAAACACCCAAAAAACATTCGGAAGATACCCCAGATATCTTCTGTGCATCTTGTTACCCTCCAGAGATGTCTTTGAGGAAGACATGTCTTCTGGAAATCTGCAACTTGTAGAAGTTCCCGTCAACGTCTTAACACCCCTCTTCGGGGCGTCTTCCTCATTTTTTTGACGATCTTCTACGCGTCTTCTAATGTCTACCTAGCCCCGAAGAGGGGTGTTAAGACGTTGACGGGAACTTCTACAAGTTGCAGATTTCCAGAAGACATGTCTTCCTCAAAGACATCTCTAAGACAACCGGAAGATGTACAGAAGATATCTGGGGTATCTTCCGCAAGCACAGTCAAGAAGACGTCCGGAAGATGTCAAAAAAATGTCTTCCGCGTGTCTTCTGCGTGTCTTCCGCGTGTCTTCCGCGTGTCTTCCGCACCTCTTCTGGGTTCAGGAAGACATATATTCCCCGAAGGTGTTCGGAAGATGTACAGAAGGTATCTGGGGTATCTTCCGCAAGCACAGTCAAGAAGACGTCCGGAAGATGTCGGGAGATGTCTTCCGCGTGTCTTCTGAGTGACTTCTGAACGTCTTCTGAGTGTTTGTCTTCAGGATGCCCTCCGCACTACCTTGGCCAAGTGTCCTTTGTATAGGAGATAGAATGGCAAGTAAACGTGCCGCGCATCTCCAAAAGGGGGAAGCGCCCCCAAAGACCAAAATGTCGTCCTTCAAACGAGCGATGCTCACTAAACCCCCCCCCGAATCCGCGGCGGAGGTCTTCCGTCAATCCAAGCCGGAGGTCTTGAAGGGGAAGATGGCAGCGGTGCACGATTGGTTGTCTACGGTGTCGCCATCCCGCGAGCTGGATCATGAGATGACGGCATGGCTCGGGGAATCCGTCTACATTCATGAGCATTCCCCTGCAACAAGGTGCTTGCTTGTCTCCATAACCCACATGCATCTATCATGCACATTTATGCAGTTTGGAATGCATACAACCGAAGATGTGTGGAGCATCTTCTGCGCGACTTCCGGACGTCTTCCACGTGTCTTCTATGAATTCACCATCACAATGTTTTCGCAGGGCTGAAGATCATGAGGACGCGGTTCGTATTTGCGCGCCTCGTCAAAGCAACCGGCCAACTTTCGGCTTAGCCGAGCCCACTAATGTGCTTTTCTCGGTTCAAGAGTTTTTTGGCTATGTGCAAGCAATTTCAGACTTGCATGAACCGGGCTTTAAGGAGCATACGTGGGAGGACATTTTCTCCGATCCATTGGACTTGGCCGATGATCCGGGCACGGTGCACTTTCGACAACATAAGTGGCTGCTTGAGCCTCCCATTGGCGTCAACCTCCAAGGAATGGTGTTGAAGATACGGGATGCAATCGCATCGGACGAACCATATCATCGTCCTCCGGAGCTTGTGAGTGATGGGGATAGGCGGATGAATCCGCAAAGGCTTACACCTTCACCTCCGGCCCCAATGGATGAAGTTGTGGACATGACCTATACCGAAGTCCATGAGCCCGAGGACCCTCCCCCGGAGATGCCAACACGAAGGTGCGAACCGGTTGGCACGGCATGCCCGTATCTCCATGAAAGATGTATGCCTGCACGCTCCGTCGGAAGTTGTTCCGAAGACGTCCCGAGCGTCTTCCGCGCATCTTCCGGGCTCATTCCGGTCAAGCTTATTCCCGGCGGATGCGTGTGACATGCTTGCGCAGGCGGATGAAAGGCCCCGTAGCACACCGCAACATGCCTCCTACGCCCGTCGAGTTGGCGGGTGAGACGCAAGAAGATGACGGGGCCGCCGTTGGTATCACGTCCAACCGTGACCCCCTCCCCCCGGAGAGGCCAACACGAAGGTGCGAACCGGTTGGCACGGCATGCCCGTATCTCCATGAAAGATGTATGCCTGCACGCTCCGTCGGAAGTCGTTCCGAAGACGTCCCGAGCGTCTTCTGCGCATCTTCCGGGCTCATTCCGGTCAAGCTTATTCCCGGCGGATGCGTGTGACATGCTTGCGCAGGCGGATGAAAGGCCCCGTAGCACACCGCAACATGCCTCCCACACCCGTCGAGTTGGCGGGTGAGACGCAAGAAGATGACGGGGCCGCCGTTGGTATCACGTCCAACCGTGACCCCCTCCCCCCGGAGAGGCCAACACGAAGGTGCGAACCGGTTGGCACGGCATGCCCGTATCTCCATGAAAGATGTATGCCTGCACGCTCCGTCGGAAGTCGTTCCGAAGACGTCCCGAGCGTCTTCTGCGCATCTTCCGGGCTCATTCCGGTCAAGCTTATTCCCGGCGGATGCGTGTGACATGCTTGCGCAGGCGGATGAAAGGCCCCGTAGCACACCGCAACATGCCTCCCACGCCCGTCGAGTTGGCGGGTGAGACGCAAGAAGATGACGGGGCCGCCGTTGGTATCACGTCCAACCGTGACCCCCTCCCCCCGGAGAGGCCAACACGAAGGTGCGAACCGGTTGGCACGGCATGCCCGTATCTCCATGAAAGATGTATGCCTGCACGCTCCGTCGGAAGTCGTTCCGAAGACGTCCCGAGCGTCTTCTGCGCATCTTCCGGGCTCATTCCGGTCAAGCTTATTCCCGGCGGATGCGTGTGACATGCTTGCGCAGGCGGATGAAAGGCCCCGTAGCACACCGCAATATGCCTCCCACGCCCGTCGAGTTGGCGGGTGAGACGCAAGAAGATGACGGGGCCGCCGTTGGTATCACGTCCAACCGTGACCCCCTCCCCCCGGAGAGGCCAACACGAAGGTGCGAACCGGTTGGCACGGCATGCCCGTATCTCCATGAAAGATGTATGCCTGCACGCTCCGTCGGAAGTCGTTCCGAAGACGTCCCGAGCGTCTTCTGCGCATCTTCCGGGCTCATTCCGGTCAAGCTTATTCCCGGCGGATCCGTGTGACATGCTTGCGCAGGCGGATGAAAGGCCCCGTAGCACACCGCAACATGCCTCCCACGCCCGTCGAGTTGGCGGGTGAGACGCAAGAAGATGACGGGGCCGCCGTTGGTATCACGTCCAACCGCGGGCCCGGGATGGTGGTGTGTGATTGTGGCGCGTGTCACTCATCCATGCGCTTCGTCACCATGAGGACACGGTCTCGACATAGGACTATGTTCAAACAGATTGTATGCCTTCCGACGCTTCCGGAAGAGGCTGTGGACGACGATGAGCAACATCCCGATGGCGAGGAGTCGGATCAGGTGTGCAAATCCGGGTAGAAAGACTATCATTCTCAGGTAACCCTCGCGGAAGGTACCCGGAAGACGTGCGAAAGGTCTTCCAGGTATCATCCGCATGTCTTCATGAGAATGAAGGTACATATCAAAATCGGTTACTCCTGATAGGTAATGCAGTTGTCCTTCACAATTGGCACGTATGTATCTCGTGCCCATTGAAAGTGATTGTGGTTGACAGGAAGATGCCGATTCCGGTTCCCTTGACGATGCCGATGCCGATGGAAACTTGCCGGACCCGGAAGCCGTTCAAGAAGAGCTCGACGAATTACTCGACCATGTCGACCCGGAACTTGCTAGAAAGGTGACGGAAGAAATCGAAGGAAAATTAAAGTCGTTGGAGAACTTGGCTGATATGAAGGTAACGTTCGCTGTTTGAATATTTTGCTCAGAATTGAAAATTGTATATAGTGTGATGTCTTTTGTACCCGGAACACGCCCGGAAGTTACATAGGACGTCTTCCGTGCGTGTTCCTGACGTCTTCCGTTTTATCCTTCGATGACAGACCGCAGCGACGAGCTACGAGGATACCCTACTCGACTTATTAAAGGGGAATCTGGATGGCAATATGACTCAAGAATCCTTTGGGCAACTGCTGCACATTTTGAAAACTAATCACCCGGACGTGTTTTCTAATTTGCCCGACTCCTTCAAACAAAGCATTGCTCGGTTTAAGGTCATGGATATCCCACTCCTAGTGGTGGACCTTTGCCCGCATGGGTGCGTGATGTTCGAAAAACAATTCGCGGACTTTGACCACTGTCCAAGGTGCGGGGCATGCCGTTGGGAGGGAGGTGAGGATCGGTGCGGTGCGGTGAATGCCGAGGGTGCGGACGACACCCGGAATGCCGAAGCCACCCCGAGTGCAAAGCGAGGGAAGGCGAAGTGCCAATTCTATCATTGGCATTTAAAGGATTTACTTCAAGCAATTTACAGCCATCCCGGCGTTGCTGGGCTCATGCGTTCGCACGCCACGCGGGAAAAGTCTGAGGAAGGCATTCTGGAAGACATTCCCGGTGAGTAACACATTGATAGAGCATATCCTGCATTGCCCCGAAGACGTACAGAAGATGTACAGAATGTCTTCCGTACATCTTCCGTACGACTTCCTGATTCCTACTACTTGAATGAATTTAAGTTGTATTTATGTATCTTGCAGATGGATCTGAGTGGAAGGCGAAGCAAGCTGCATATCCCGACTTCTTCAAGGACCCTCGCAACGTCATCCTCATGCTTTGCGCCGACGGGGCCACCGTTTGGAAGGACAAGTCGGGGGTTTTCCCTATCTACTTTCAAGTGTTGAACTTGCCACCGGAAATCCGCAAGAAGTTTGTGAACCTTGAGTTGTGGGGAATGATGGCGGGGAAGCCGAAGAACACCACCATCCTCTACGAGAAGTTGGTAGACGAGCTTTTGGAACTTTGGGAAGTTGGGTTTCCATGTTGGGACTCCTTCACGGACGACGTGTTCCAATGCCGGGCGATGCTTCTTGCCGCCGTGTTTGACTATGTAGGGCTCGTCGATGCTATGAACATTATGGGCGTGGGCAGCTTCTGTGCGTGTGCAAAATGTTTGATCCGGGGGAAGGGGAAATGCCCGCATCTAAATAAGATGTTGTACAAGTTTTGCGAGCAAGATCCGCCAGGTCCGTTTTCCCCAAAGACATGCCGAATGTGTTCACAACATCTTCCGGGTGTCATCTGAGCGTCTTCCTGTTATTGTACGCAGGGCCCGCGGTACCAAAGACCGACGAGTTCATTCGACGCGCGGGCCAACGACACGTCTTGCTTAGCACGTGTAAGAATGCGGCCAATCTTCAGGAAGTGTTGGAGGAGGAAATCGGCGAAACCGGTGTGAAGTTCCCATCGGCACTATCTCGTTTGCCGTATTTCGATCTTTCCAAGAATGTCATCCTTGACGGCATGCATCAACTCCGAAACCTTGGGCTATATGTCCATGAGGCACTCATGGGGTTCGACTTTACGCCGGGTGTAAGAGAGCACGCTCGCGCGAACGATATGCATCCCACGTGGTGGAAGACGACAAGGGACGACAAAGGTGATGCAGTCAAAACCCGACCACTAGCTAGGAAGGTGCCCGGAAGGTGCCCCAAGTATCCTCTACGTGTCTTCCAGATGTCTTCCTGTTACCACTAACTTTCGCGCCCGGGAAAATGACAGGTGTGGAACGATATTCAATGGCAATTGGTCCGTTTCAAATCCCGATGCGGGCAAAAGGGTCGAAATCTTTGAGGTCGCTAGAGACCGCCTTGAAGTTCATGACGGAGCTCTCGTTGGGAAGGTCATGGGGGCAAGGCCATAAGAAGATGTTGCGTCCGAACGGCACGAACACCGGACCGAAGACGCTCAAGTGTCACGAGGCGTTGAAAATGCTACAAGCGGGCATCATGAGCGTGCTAGCGTCTTGGGATAGAGACGAGGGCTACTCGAAAAACATGCTTGAAGACTTGATCGGGCAGTTGACGGTCATAACGAGAGAGCTCACTTCGGAGCTTGTAGACTGTAAGGTACGGAAGACATCTGGAAGACATCCCGAATACGTTCCGAGTACATTCCACACGTCTTCCTTAATTGCCTTTTATTTGGTGATTTTGCAGGATGTTCCTAAGCTTCAAAATCTGGTGGATGAGTTCTTCAAGTCACTCGAGCGCGATGGCTCACCTGACTGGCTGGTCATCAACACGCATTTGCTTTCCCACTTCCCCGACCAACTCCTCATGTATGGTCCAATACGGGGGACATGGATGTACGTGTTCGAATCATTCAACGGGAAGATTCGAAGGTGGGTGAAGAACAATGCATATCCGGTTCAGAGTGTTATGCAAGGCTTCGGGCGGTACCGGATGGTACATGTGGTGCGAGGGTTAATCTTGGTACTTCGTCGCCGGCGGGAGGCAACCACCAATCCCACCCGGCCACCCGTGCTCCCGTTCTTGGCCACCGCACCGTTGAGGGCGCCGAACACCGTGGTTTTGGGAACACAAGGCAAGCGCCATGTACTCTCCCGCGCTGAAACGAAAGCGCTGGAGCTGTGGATGCATGGCAACGTGCCCCAATACCGCAAGTTGAAGGCAAAATTTGACGCCTACGTCACCTACTGCAAGAGGTAAGTAAAAAATGAAACCCATAAGATGCCTGGAAGACGTTACATATATCTTCTAGACATCTTCCACACGTCTTCGGTAAATACATGTCCTGACACTGTGCACGTATACATTCGCAGGGAAAACCAGTATGTTCGGAGAAGTCACGGCGCACGAGCCGGAGCGTCTCGCCTGATGGATGTGCCGCTGCATGTGCACGGTAGCGACCCCAAGGTCTGGCTGGGGAGACCATTCACGGAGAATGAAGCGGCACTCGTCGAAGGGCCTCCTCACGTGTGTCAATCTTTCGGCTCGGTCGTGGTTCGAGGAGTTTGCTATCGCACGGCAGCTCAGGACAAGACGAAGAAAACTTGTCAACGTTACTTCCGAGCCTTTTCTCTGGAGAAAACATCAAAGGCGAGGAAATCGAGACTGACCGGTGCGTCCGTGCATTACGTTTTGGTGAATGTGCGCAGAATATGTACCGAATGTCTTCTGTGTGTCTTCTCGACGTCTTCGGGGATTCTTACTATAGAGTATAATTGTGGCTCCAACTCGCAGGTACGCCATGATAGATAGCATCTACAAGGTCGACTTGGCCGCGAAAGAGTACATTCTTGTGAAGGGAAAGTGGTTCCCTGAATTCAACCAAGCGACGACAAAACGGTTTGCCAAGCTAAACTCGAAGTACGGGCCGGACAATACCGCAAAGGTGGTGTACACATACGACCCGGATGATCCCGAGACACCTTGGGACACTACTGATCCATTCATCCTGGCGGCTCAAATTGAGCACCAAGTTGTAATCAAGAAACATCCTGTGATGAAGACGGCGGTGATATTTGATTTAAAGGCTGACTTTTTCGAGTGCATCGACGATGATGGTTCACGACCGAAAGGTGCAAGACGCAAGAGGCGATCATGATAATACGCCGGGCATCGTACTTAGTGGTCTGTATGTTGAATAGATGCAATCGTACATGTATGTGTAGATAGACCTATCAATTAACTTAGCCGTATATTATGTATCATAGCAACAGAGCATGATGACAACCCTGAAGCTGTTAGGAAGATACCTGGAATGTCTTCCGCATGTCTTCCGTGCGCCTTCTGAATGTCTTCTGTGATTACGCGACTAGTGTACGTGTGGTATGAAGTAGCTATGTGGCCAAATTGCATAATCATCACATATGTGTCGATAACACATGTCAGAATGTATTCTGGCCCAGAAGACATTCGGAACATCTTCCGGGTATCTTCCGGGAAGACTGCCCTTTGCATGTCTTCCGGGAAGATGTCTTCCGAAATCCGGAAGACATTCCGCACATCTTCGGCACGTCTTCCCCGAAGAGTGTCTTCTGGTTTCCAGAAGACGTTCCCGTCAGAAGACGTCTTCTGGAAACCAGAAGACATCATTTCTCCGAAGACGTCTATAAGACGTTCAGAAGACGTCTTCTAGACGTCTTCTGATTTTCCCAGAATGTAGGGTACCCGCACTCGTACGAGCGAGTATTGGAAGCCGATCGAATATGTGCTATCCCGTTGTATGTCGCAATTTCATCCCCATGAGGACATCCCTACCCCTACATCAGTGAAATGGATATACGTGGCAACATATTAGCGTAGCATAGTTGATTCCGAAAGTGGGAGTGTTTGACTCGACTAGGGAGGCGAGATATTTCATATGCCTAGAGATGAAATTTAAGGTAACCATGTGCATACGGGAGATGGGGGTGAAAATCCAGTTTGGAATGCTGGTTAGATGATCGAAAATAGAGGATCCATTGAAAAGTTATGCACTTTGTAAGATTTACAGTTTTGCTGTCTGCCAGTGTTTACTGTAAAAATCCTATTACCGGTGTTTGTGAAGAGCCTAATGACTTTTTGACCCCGCTCCAAGCAGAACTTCTGCTTGTCTAAACATATTCTCGGCCCTGTAAAGTTTTTAAAGCATTCGGAGAACCTTTTTTTTGGCCTCACGCGAAAAGTACCAGAGCCTCCGGTGTAATACAGAAAAATAAAAAATCCTTAAAAAAGTGAAAAAAATCGCGTCCCGCGGAGGCTCGTGGTCTCAGCCAGAGTAGGTGCCGGCAAAAACAGCCTATTTTGGGCATTTAATTGAACAAAATGTAGTAAATTGAGATTTTCGATTCAAAAGGTCTCCCATGGCGCAAATTGATCCTTGATAGGTATATTTTCAGGTAAAAAATAAAATTGTGGCTACAAGCCTTATTTAGGGCATGTTACGGTCGAATTATATATATAAATGGCTCTGTTCTGCAGAATAAAATTTCCCCACATATTCACCTCTAGCTCTCAAAAACCCATCATGACCCCTATTTTTTTTTTGCTTATGTCCAACATATGTGTGATAAGAGCCCAAAAGAAAATCAAGAGGGAAAAGTATCACGTAGATTTTATTTTAGCTCGTCATATTGACCAGGGGGTACCAGAATCTGTAAACTTGGGCTCTGAAAATTAATTTCTCGAAAATGACGTGATACTTTTCCCTAAAAATGAAAATTAAAACTCTTTATTCATATATCAAATGGTTTCTAAAAAAAAAATAGGGGTCATGATGGGTTTTTGGGAGCTAGCAATGTTCATACAAGCATGGGTAATATGTCTGAAAACAGAATATTTACAGTATAACTCACATAATATACAATATATGTACACGATATACATCAAATATGTGTCCCAAAAGCTGCCTAGTCTCCATCATCATCAAGCAACTCTCCTCGGCTATCGTGGCCGAAGCCCACTTGGCTAGCGTACCCAAACCTCGCGGCCAATGGGTCATTCCGCGCACTCTTGGTCTCCCTCACCAGCCTGCGTTTCTTCTTCACCGCGTGCGTGACTCGCAACTCGGCGGCTCTCTCCTTTTGTCGTTGTACTCGTTCGTCCAAGGAGTACATGCTCTCCGGGGGGTCGATGCCGAGACGAGCACAAAGATCACGGCGGTACCCCGCACCCTCGTTCTTCATCATGATGGCGTGGCAGTGAGCCCAGAAGAACACACCGGACTGGCCGTTCTGCTGGGCCTTGCCGCCAGGAAGCGTGCCTCGCACCACCATCGAGTTGTAGGACTCGTTGGCGTTCGTGTCGGTCTGGTGCAGCTGCTTGAGCAGCACCTCCTTCTTCGCCAACCTCGTCTCGAAGACCGCCTTCACCTTCGTGTTTTGGCCAGGAGGGGTGTTGGGGTCAAGGAACTTCCCATGGGGCAGGTGGGGCTTGTACTCGGGCTCGTTCGCGTCAACACCACACCACGAGTGCCACGTGCCGTCAGACATCGGCACTCGATACTTCCCACAGCTGTCGTGCATGCCGAAGGTGTGGTCCACGACATTCATGACCGCTCCTTGCAACCACGCGACCTTCTCGTCCTCGGGGAAAGCCCACTCCAGATCCTCCTTGGCGGCCACGGACTTGATGACGTAGCGGTACATGCGGTTCAAGTAATCGATGACAGCCTTCGAAAGTGTGCCCCCCTTCCACTTCTCGGCCTCCCTCAAGGCCACCAACAACTTGTACTGGATCTTCTGCATGTGGGTCACTAAGCTTGTCTACCGGCCGGAGGCATGCCGGCATGAGCTTGGGGTCGTTCAACGCGGCGATCATATTGCTGTCGTCGTCCGCCGTGAAGTACCGAACGCGGGCGAAGATCCCGTTACGGTTCAACTTGTGCTTGCCCAAGCCAAGGGCGGTGCACAAAGCCCCCTTCGGCTCCATAGCTTTAGAGCTCCCCCGCCACAAAGGGTCCCTCTCGGCCATGATGCCGCGGCAACCACGGAAGCAGTCGTGTGTTGGGTACACCGGTGCCTTCTTCTCCTTCTCGGCGGTCCTCTCCACCGCCTCGCACGTGGCACACTGCTTCGAGAAGATGGCGGCTGACATGATCTTCTTCTTCAGGGCCCCCATGAGGACGAAGCCACCGCAAAAAGAAGCATATGCATGACCCGATCCACGAGTTGGCCACGCACAATCACCAGTAGCACCAATGTTGACGTAGGTGGTGCCGTCCACAGTCTCAGTAGTGCCCTCTCTCTCAAGGGTGGCGGACACTTCATCCTTGAAGGCGTTCTCGCAAGACTTTTTCGCCATGGTCTCGACGGTAGCACCAACTATCTTCTGCAGGCTGCCGTGATTGGTCTTGTGCAAGGTGTACTCGATGCCCAAGGAGGTGTACAACTTCTCCACCTTCGCCGGTGCCAGACCAGCGTTCTGCTCACCCAAGACCGCCAAGGTGTTGACCTCATAGTACCGGCTCGAGCCCGTTTTGGACGAGGTCTCGAAGGTGGTCTCGTGCTCACACACGGTGCACTTCATGTGCAACACGGAGGCGAGACCATGTTCCTCAATATGAGGACGAATATCCTCCACTACAGTGGGCAAAATGTGCCCTGATTATTGAAAACACAGCTATATAGTTTAGGGTGCTGATGCCGATGCTGCTGCTGATGATAAAGTTCACAATACTACAATAACAACAAGAAATACAATATTGAGTGTCAATAGAGCTTTTTATAATACTAATAAAATAGTTACCTTTGCGGCACTTCCCGCAAACTACGTCGATCTTTAGAAAGTCTAGTAACATTCCTAGATCGAGAATGACTCTACGGCCTCGCATGCTAGATAGAATGTCGTGGTATTGTGGCAAGTCTGGCTTGGCAGCTTCTTCACTGCAAGGTACCTGTGTATTCATAAAACAACGATAACGGAATAGTTAGTCACTGTACAGTTACAGAACAGTGCAGTACGGAACCGTACGCAGCCGTACAGTAAGACTAGCGAGGCATGCAAAAGTAAGATGCTCACCTTAGCCTCTGTACTCTCTCTAGCCAAGGAGCCAGCCAATCTCTTGTTGAGAGCTGGCGAGGGTAGGGTGGGCGACGAAGCGTGCTCAGCTGCAGGTCGAGTCGAGTCGGGAGCGTCGAGAGCTACAGCCTCTTCCAGAGCGGAAACCAAATCTCGGGGAGTGGGCATCTCCCTAGCGACTGGCTCGCTTTCAGGAGTGAGTGTGGTGGATGCCCTATTCCGCAGCATGCAAGCTGCCTTTTTATGCTGTCGCGAGGTCTGGAAGCCCATACCTGCACGGTTCGCACGGTTTGCACTGATAACCAAAAAACCCAAATACTGCACAATGCGTACTTCTCGCTGAAAGCGAGAGTGAGGGTTATCAAGGAAAAAAGAGGTGCAAGCTAAGAGGAGAAATGAGGGGCATATGTTTAGTACCTGCAGTCACGATGCTTTGTAGCCCAGGTAGCCTAAAGCCTCACCAGTTGCACTCAGGCGCTGGGTCGTTCCATTAATTGTCGCAAGGGGGTTAGGATTTTCGTTTTTTGTCCGCTGGGGGGTGGGGTCGAGAGATGCTGCTGTCACTGGGGAGAGGTGTTTTTGTCCGCTGGGGGGGAGGGGGGTCAAGGGGCATGTCCTAACCCCCCCCTTGCGGCAATAAATGGAACAGCCCTCAGCAGGCCATAGGCGTCTAACTGCCGCCACAACCCAGCTTGGATGAGGAGCGCGTCGCCCTTCACCCCTCTGCAAGGAAGCATCCCCATCAACCAAAACCTACAGTAAGCCCAAAACCTGCAGTAAGGAAGCATGCATGCATGATGACTACTTCTAAACAGGAAACCTACCACGCCACGCCAAACCATAAGTCAAGGTATGGCTTACGCGAGGTCGACTTTACACAAAACTTCGGAAAATATTTTTATTCGATAAACATGTCGCTTAAACCAATCTAAACCTATTGCGCGCTTTGAGTATACAATTGACCCAGGCATTGAAAAGTTATGGCCGATACCGCTCGGTTACCTCCCATACTTAACCATACTTAAGAGCAAACTTCAATCGCATTTATCTCACGATCTAGAAAATCGGAAGTTTTGTGTAAAGTCGACCTCGCGTAAGCCATACCTTGAAGTGTACCAAAGAGTATTTTCCTGCGGTCAGCGTCATGGGCTAACCCACGCTCTTCGATTTCACAAATGGTGGAAGACACCTCATCTATAGAGATAGGTGCTTCACGCTCTGTACATTGTCCAGCGTAAAAAAACAGAACCTCCGCGGGGTCTGTGATATCAGAGGGTGGGTGAGGGAAATCAAGGTCGGCTTCAGAAGCTGAGCGTTTTTTACCTTCCATATCTCCTGCAAAAATAACAGCTCTCCGCTTCAGTAGGCGGCTGCGGACGTGTTCAAACGAAAGAGGCTTCTAAAAGCATGGTTCTACAACTTACAGCAGCCGACATGTGCTGACGAGAAGATCGATTTTTTTCAGCTCGATGATCGGAATCGCGATCTGAGCACGGAAATCGACAGCCCTTGATGGCTACTGCCCGACGCTCCAGTCCTACCACAAGGACCGAAGTAAAAGGGGGCTAGCCGCCACGATTTTTCGATGTAGTTGATGTTTGAGTGCTTAAAGATCATCCTTGGGTGCTCAAATATTTATTAAAAGCATGTGCCGGGTGATATACTCGATATGGGTATGCACTTGTGAGGGCTGAAGAGGTGGGGTAAAATTAATTCAAATTAAATAAAAAGGGCAGTCCTACCACAAGGACCGAGATGTTTTTCACGCTAGCTACCTCCACGATGGTCCTGTGAAAACTCGGAGACCTATGTTGTCAAGTTCGCGAGCTGCTCTTTCTGCAGTGTCTTGCCAAAAAAATGATCGGAGATCATCTTCGCCCTCAAAATATCGGTTGAAGTTGCCTGGGTATACAAAATCCGAAAATATCACTGTGGTGTGTTTAAAATTTAGCAATTTTTAACGCTACCCATGCTTAATGTTGATAACGTAGCATGAAATTGCGACATTGTTTAGGCAAGCGGGCAAAGGGGTACCCAGTTTAGGTCCCAATGAGACTACAATCCGGAGGATAGGCACTAGGAGCATCAAGAGGATGGTTAAAAAATTCCCGCGCGCCCGGTCCTTGTGATAGGACTGAACGAGATTCCAGTCCTATCACAAGGACTGTCGGGCAGTAGCCATTGAGCTCAGCTATCTGCCAGTGTGCAACATGCGGGGGTAATTCGGCCAATTAGATGGCGTAAAGATGAATCAAAGTGAAGCAAAGAAAAAAAGAAAAAAAAAAGAAAAAGAGACACCCTTGGACGGGGTGTGGGGCTTTGTGAGTCCCCTTGACTCCTTCTTCTTTGTCCCTTAGTCTGGTTCCTTGTCTACTTTAGTTCTGTATAGTCTGTTTAGGCTTACTGCAAATCCTGTCGCTAGGTCATGTATTTTCCTGAGTAGGTGTAGGGCTTCCTGTCTGTCGAATCCTAAATGTTTGGTCAGTATTTTCTCCGTGTGTTCGTATATTGTTCCCGTATTGCCGAATACCATTACGTGTAGCGTTACCTTGTAGCCATATAGTTCTAGTAGTTTTACTAGCGGTGTGTATTTTGTGTACTTCGTTTTTAGTGCTTCCTCCCAACTCATTTCGTCTGTGTATGTTACCTCTATCAGGTGTATGTGGCCCGCTTCCGTCATTGCCTTTTGGTGTGTGTACCCAGGCTGCTCATTCCCCTTTTCAGTTCCCTCTAGCATTACTATGTCCACGTAGTGTGGTATGGTGTCCTTTCCGTGTGCTGGTGCCGGTGTGTTTCGTCCGTCCAGTCTGCATTGCCCCCTTGTGAGGAGGAAGTCTTCTATTGGTCTCCCGTTGTTCATTCCTTTCCCTTTTTTCCCCGCATGGGTTCTTATTACACATCCTCCTTTCCTGCCTTTGCTAATTGCTTTCGCTATCATTTTGGTGGTCTCATCCGACCTGCTTATTATCATGTTCTTTATCTCCCTCTCTGTGCATCCTCCCAGCACATGGGCTGTGCGTATGAATCCTCCCGCGTTTACTTGTCTGGGCATCCCGCAGCATTTGCATTTTTGCGACCTTCTCCCTCCTTGCTGCTTCTTGTATGGTCCTGCTGGTAGTTTGTTCGCCCGGCATCTTAGCAGGACTGTCACGTCTTTCTCGTTTAGGTATTCCGTTCCCTTCTTCCAGTATCCATTAGAGAGCTTGTGCATGGCTTTATCACCTTTGAGGTGCTGCATGTATTTTTCTGGCTTTTCTTGTGTTGCTGTCAGTATTTTTTCCCTCGAGGACTTTCTCCATTCCTTCACTTGGTGTACTTCCTTTTGCGCTGCTTCCTGGTCCTGTACCATTTCCTGGAGTGCTCTCCATTCTTCCTGTGCTTCCTCCTGTTGTTGGGCCATTTCTCTGAGCTCGGCTGCGGTGTCCTGCTGTGTTGTCGTGTCCACATTCTGTGTTTCCGGTAGCTTCAGTTTCTGGGTTGACCCTTGTGCAGTTTCTCCTTGGGCTTCCCTCGGCCCTTCAGCTTCCCGTAGGGCTGGTTGGTCGGGTTTTGCCTGGCTTTGGGTTCTTCTTCGTTTTTGTCTTTCTCCCTGTTCTAATGCCTCCTCTTTCTGTATTGTTCTTGTCTTCCATCCCTGTTCCTTATTCATTTCTACTCCCCGTGTGCTCTCTCGCCCTTGCCCCCTCTTTTGTTTAGCTTGTTGTGCTGTTTGTACTTGCTGCTCCTGTATTAATGCCTCCTCCTCTAATCGTTCCATCCTCTGGAGTTCCAATTCCTCTTCCTGTTCCTGTTGCCATTCTGGTTCATCGGGCCAGGTGTCTGCCCAGGCTGTTCCTATTTCAGTAGGCTCCCGGTTTCTTTGTGCGTATTCTGCCTCCTTCCTCTCAATGCGTTGTCTTTTGGTCTCCCATTCTTCTGGCCCGGTTTCTAGTTTCCTTTTTAGTCTTTGTATTATGTTCGTTTTTCCCGTCATTTTTGCCTCCCTCACCTTTTTTGTTACATGGTTGAGTATTGCTTGGTGTCCTTCCAGTTGTCTACCCGTGGCCTCGCATATTGCTAGTAGCATCACTGTATCCGTGTTGTCGTGGTTGAGGCCGTATTCCCCTTCTTCACAGGCCCTTTTTGCCACCTCGTCCGCCATTTCATTCCCATGTATTCCCACATGCGCTTTAACCTTGTATAGGGCCACTTTTGTTCCCTCCTTATTTAGCTTTTGTATTTGTTTCATTATTTTCCACAGCAGGTCCCTGTGTACGTGCCTTTCAAGCGTGTGCGGCCTTCTTTTCATGTTTTGTATCTGGTAGAGGGAGGTCAGACTATCCGTGCATATGCTGACTTTCTCTTCTCCCGAGTTTGAGTCTAGTGTCAGTGCCATATATATGGCAGTGAGCTCCGCCCTGTTAACAGTTTGGCAGCGTCCGGCCCATCTTTGCATGTGGTTCATTGCCCGTTCCCCTCTTGGGTCCCAGACACCTGCCGCCGTTACTTCCTCGACTTCCCCGTTTTCCTTTTTGACTTTTCTTTGGCTTCCATCTGTGTAAATCATATTGTTTCTGTTATGCCTCCTGTGGGGCTCTGGGTATCCTTTCCCTTGGTTGTCCCACTTGCTTTCTGGTGGTGGTTCTGCTTTCTCCTTTTCACCCCTTTCCCACTGCAGCCATTGGTCTCCGTTTATGTGCTCGTCCGTTGTGTCTGGGCCCGTAAATTGTAATGCCCACCTTCTTAGGGCGTCTCTGTTTATTTCCTCCCTACTCCACGTGGTGTTAGCTCTTAGTACGTCCATAGTCGTTGGCCTCGGCCCTCTATCCCCTCCTCTGTGCTCCCCTTCTTTTTCCCTGTCTTCCATCCACCGGTCAATTATCTTCTCTGTGTGGTTCTCCAGGTGGCTGCCTGGTAGTGCTTGCATGACCGGTAGTTCATGGTTCATCCATGGCGCGGAGTCTATGACGCAATCCTTCTCCCATTCTGTAATTGACCTAGGTCGCCTGTCCGCATCCTTGAGGGTGAGAGGCCTGTGTATGTAGCATGCTCTGCCTATCGTCCTGACTTTGCTTTGCGGGCACTTGAGAAGGGCCTTGCTGAATATGTCGTGGGTTTTGAGTGCATCCGGGCAGTATTTTCTCCATCCTGCCGCATTCGCTACTACCAGTATTCTCATGTTCCAGTTGCATTGTTTGGGTTTCTGTAGGTTGCCTTGCATCCAGTGGTCGGGTGGTAAGAAGGTGAACTGCCCTTCCTTTATCTCCAGTAACTCGTGTACCCTGTATCCCATGTGCTTATTCAGCAGTTTTCTATACGGGCTTTTGGCGTATGTGGGGTATATTCCTACCCCCAGAACGGGTTCGGCCGTTTTTGTGGAGTTAATTGCCTTTTTCAGTGCCTTGTAGAGGTCCCCTGCTGTGTACTCTGGGTTGAATTGGTATGACCCCAGTTTTTCCCATTGCTCTTCCCATGCCGAGCCTACAGCCCCAAATACCGAGTCTCGTGGGTATTGCGAGTAGTACGTTCTGGTGTCTCTGTGTACATTAAGTGGGGAGGCGAATACCTCTGTTTGGACTCCCATGGCTGTGTGTACCGCCTCCATCATTTCCGGAGGGAAGGTCCAGTGGTTTTGGAGGTTCCTTTTTCTGTGTTTCATCTCCGCTTTGCTGGAGTACCTTATCAGCAGTTGTGCTATTTCCTCCTCAAAAGTGTTTACATGTATTTTGTGTTCTACACTTAGTTTCAGCCTTTTGGCCAGTTGTTTCTCTGTTGGCCTTTGTGCCGTGCTGTCCCCCACCGCCTCGGCATATCTGTCGTACAATTCTCTAGCTTTTACCGTGCTCAGCGTGCCTATAAGGCTTCCCTCCGGCTCATAGCAGTAGGTGGTGTCACCTTCCGTGCGCAGTTGTCTGTCCTTCACCCCTGGAATGTGCCTAATGTCCTGGTCCGGGTTCGTTTCCCTTGTGCATATTTCCAGGTGCGTTACTTCTTTCCAGTACCTCTGTTCGCCGTTTGGTTGTCCTGCCAGTATCTCTTCAGCGGGCTCGCGTTTGGTCCTTTTGTCTCTCTTGTCGTTCTTCCATTCTTCCACTAGGTTTTTCCATCCTTGGTCCGAGGAGAGGTTGTGTTTGAGCAGGTGTGTTCTTACTGTTTCTTCTGTGCTCCACGTCGTCTGTTCGTTTCCTTCTCCATCGGTCCACCGTATTTCGTACTGCGTTACTTTCGAGGTCGAGTCTGTGTAGTTTTGCAGGTACTGTCTCGTTGCCAGTATCCCGGCGGGCGTGTAGTTTCCCTCTTGTCCTAGCATTTCCATTCGGTCTTCCTGTGTCGACCACTGGCCTCTGTCCTGTTGTCCTGACTTCCTCTTTACTCTCCCCCGCGGGTGTCTGGTTGTCATCACGTCGTCTTCCTCCTTTTCTTGGTCGGTTTCTATGCCCAGAACTTCCTTCTCTTGTTCCGTCCACTCTACCTCTGACTGTTCGAAATGCTTCGTTTGGTTGGCTAGCGGGTACATAGACACTAGTTGCAGTATGTCCTTCAGACTGTTTCCAGCCTCATGTAGCGCCTTTATTTGTGCCGGCCAGTTGCTTATGTTTTCCATGCTTACCGTACTTTTGGTGTACCTCTCTAGCTCTCCTGTTTTCCGTTCTTGTATATATTCAGGTTTCAGCCTTCTGTTCCACACATGGTCCCAGTGGTCCCCTGGTTTCTTAATGTCGTTGGGTTGTGCTTCGCAAATGTATGGGTATAGGTGCAGCATTCCCTGTGCTATCTTTGTTGCCGTTTTGGTGTCGTGTTTCCTTCCACCTGTTGCTTTCAGTGTTTCTATTGGTATGGCACTTTTCCCGTCTGCCGTGGTTAAGTTCTTGAGGTCCGGGTAGTTTCTGAATAGTGTGAGTAGTTTGGTAAAGTTTATTTGCTTGGTGGCTTGCTGAGTTTTCGTTTCCTGTATTACATTTACTGTTCCCATTTTTTCAAAGCCTGTCGTCGCAGGCTGCGACTGTGGGTCTCTGTATTCTGTATCCATTATCCTTTGGTGCTTGGTCGTTCTGGTTGTGCCCTCCATTTCCGCGTTTGTGTATACCCTTTTAGCTTTTCCCAGCTGCCTCATTATAGGTAGTGTTTCTTTGCCCAGTTCCTGCATGTGGGTTCCCACTCCTTTCACGCGTATTCCATATTCATTCAGAGCATTCATCTTCCTCAGAGTGTTCGTTTGTGTCTGCAGTCCCATTTTTAGTTTGCTCCTTGTGCTGCTGTGTCCCCTTTCTTCGAAGTGTTTTTCCAGTAGTCCGGCTGTGGACCTGCTAACTTGTGACATTCTTTGTCTGGTTTGAAGGTTTCTCTCCCTTTTGCCGTATCCCATCTGGGCCCCTTTGTCTTCCTCACTCTGAACAGCGCCTGCCAGTCCCGTGTACACTTCCTGTGCATATATTGCCTGTAGGGACTGGAGCCCCAGTCCGTATTCCTCTTTTTCCTCCGTGTTTAGTTCATTGGGCGTACCATTCGCGGGAAGTCCATATATTCTTTTCATCGCGGCTCCCAGCTGATTTTCGGCCTGTTGTATTTCACCCTGTGTGTATATCCCGAGGTGGAGTCCGTATTTGAATTTCCCCAATATGGCCGACTTCAGGGAGTACTCTTTTTGTCTTTGTGTGAGGGGGGTTGCCAGTAGTGCGTCTATTCTTCTTTTGAGTTCCCGTAGTGACTTTCTTTTCTCCTCTTTCCATGTCCCCAGCATATTGAGTAGGACCCCCAGGTACTTGTAGGTATCCCCGGCTTTTAGGACTTTTAGCGTTCGACTTCCGCATTTCACCCCTTGGTGCCTACTTTCTTTCACGTTTTTGTTGCCATGTTCTACCCCTGTTATCTTTGTTTTGTCCTCGTTTATTCTGAGTCCACTCCAGTCTCCAAATGCCGAGAGTTTCTTTAGCTGTTGCTCCATGCCTGTCATTAGTTTGGTTAGTATAATTAGGTCGTCCACAAACGCTCCGGAGGAGGTTCTCAGTTCCCCTCTGAGCTCCCTGTCAGTTGCATACCTGTGCTGGTATCCATGGTCTCCCACCTCTAGCCATCTAAGGAGAGGTTCCAGGTATAGTATGAACAGTAGCGGGCTCATGCTGTCGCCTTGCAGAATCCCCCTTCTTATTGGCACCTCTTCCGAGACCTGGTCCCCTACTTTTGCTCTCATTTGCATGGAGTCCTCCTCGTTTTCGCCCAGTATGTCCCTGACAGCTTCGGTAAGTTGTGGTGGCACCCCTAGGTGTTTTAGCGTCGTAATGAGTCTTTCGTGGTCAACCGAGCCATACGCATTTTCGAAATCCACGTAGGTTGCATGTAGGCTTCGTTTGGAGAGGTTGGCGTCTTCAATGGCATTGGTTACCCTGGTGAGTTGCTTCATTGTGTTGTGGCTTTCCCTTGAGCCCTCTTGTGCTTCCGAGAGCATGCCGTTTATCTCACAGAAGTCAGCTAGCATTTTTGTGAGTACTGTAGTGTATAATTTGAACAGGCAGTCCAGTAGTGCTATAGGTCGGTAGTTTTTTTGTTTTGTTACTTCTCCTTGCTTGTGGTGGAAGCAGAAGTAGCCTTTTTTCCATGGTAGGGGGTGTGTCTATGCTCCCACATTAATTTCATGAGTTCACACAGTTGGTCGTGGAATCTGTCCGGCATCTGTTTCAGTATTTCATTTTGTATCCCCATGGGCCCGGCTGCTTTGTTGGTTTTCATTTTCTTCACCGCCTGTCGGTAGGCCTCTTTGTCCACATTTAGGTTTACTTTTGTTTGGTCCGGTCTTTTGCATTGGTTTTCCCTCATGTAGTTCTTGTACCTTTCGTCAAGCCAGGGTGGCGTATCTTTAAGTCCTTTCTCTGGTTCCTTCATTTTGTATGGTTCCGACCACGCAATGTGTTCTCCCATTGCCTGTGCCACTTTTTGGTGTCCTACCACTAGCTCTCCTTGCATGGTTTCAATCGCTTGTATTGTTGTAGTTGGTGCCGTTCCGTTTTCTATCTCTTTTTTGTATATCAATTTATGGTAGTGCTTTATGTTGCCCCAGTATCCTTCTCTCATTTTCATTCTTGTTTTCTGTTTTCGGTTTGCTTCGTGTTCTTTAATGCACTTCCTTGCCTCTTTTGTCGCAAGCTTTTTCTGTTCCCGTTCCCATTGTTCCCATTCCCTCATTTCGTTTGTTCGGTTGTCAAAATCTTCCGTCCGTGCTTCCTCGGTTACTTGTTCTCGTGTTTCTATGTCCTTCTTCCATAGTGCTATGTTCTCACGGCACCTGTTCCTTTCTTTCAGGTGGCCGTCCCTTTCTTTGCGGAGGGTTTTTGGGAGGTGTAGTCCATGTTGTTGTTCTGGTGCTGCCGCTTGTTTCGGTAAGTTGACATCCATCATTGCCCTGTCTCTTGCTTCCCCCATTATCCTTGCAACCACCCCTCCCGCGTAGTCTATTGCCCGTTTTCTGTGCCTTGTGCTGGCTGCTGTTTTTATCCCGTTTATTGCTTCTTGCATTTCATCTTGTAATTCCTTCGTATATGCAGCGTCCAGTGTTTGCCTGAGGGTATTCCCCTCTGCTTCTGTTAGCGGGAGTTTCAGTCTGTCTGTTTTTGCATGTTGTGGCTTTTGTGTCGTTGGTCTGTGGGTCCCCCAGGCTTTTAGGTCCAGTTGCGTTGTGCAGACCATTTTGTGGTCGCTCATGTGTAGCTCGGTGAGTTCTCCTGCCGTTGGTTGCGTGTAGTATTGTAATTCTGCTTTGCTTGCTAGCATTCTGTCTATGTTCCGTCGTTCATGCCATGTTAGTGTTGTTTCCCTGGTCCCTCCCACATCTTGCAGACCCGTGGCTTCCAGGGTTTTGTTCCATTCTCTGTCCCTGCTATTTTTCGGTGTTCCCGTCGTGGCATTCAGGTCCCCACAAATTAGTACTGTTTGTCCTACCGCATTGTCGCTGGCTGTGGTCACCATTCGCACATACTCCTGTATGCCATTTCTGGCCGCCTCTCTGTCGAGTTCCCCTCGTCCTGTCTCTTCCGCCACGTCTTTCCCTTCCACCGGGTAGTATACCCCTAGCAGGTGTAAGTATTTTCCTCCCGGAAAGTGGAGCAGCGTGTGTGTGAGTACTCCTCGTAAGTGCGGTACCTGCACCTCGGTGTAGTTATGTGGTTTGGCATATTCCCCTGTGAGTATTACGGCAAGGCCCGCCTTGTGGTTGCTCTCTTCTCCCTCCCCTTCCTCTGTTGGTACGTTTGTGCATACGTTTGACTGTTTTTTGTTTCTGAAGTGTCTTTTTATTTCCTCATTCGCAGTCTTAGTTTCCGTGACTATTGCTATATCTATCTCCCATTTTCTCATTTGCTCCTCCAGTTCATACAGTGAGTGCGGGGAGCCTTGTATGTTCCATGTTAGGAAATTTATGGTGTGTTGTTGTGCTTCTCCCATTTCTTCAGTGTTTAGGTTCTCCGTTTTTGGCATGTTCCCACCCCATTGCTTCTGTGCCTCCAGGGACCCTTTGGTTTCCTCATTGTCCCTTTTGTTCATTTTCGTTGTTGTAGTAGGTGGCGGGTATTTCTTGGCGTTCGCGGGAGGCCTCAGCTTTTTTCCTGTCGCCGTTCCCTCCTCCTTCTTTAGCCTTTCGTTTGCTTGTTCTTTGCTTATCGGAAGGAACCGTAGCGTGGCCTGAACTAGCTTGTCCGTGGTACTTGTGTTCTTTTCTTCCGTTGCTTCGCCCGTGGCGTGTTGCTCCGTAGTAGGTGCCCTGCCATCTTCCTTCGGTTCATCACTTTTCATGTCCTCCTCGGCCAGCCCAGTTGTTTGTTCTGTCGTCCGCCGCATCTCCCGAGTCTCCCCCTGCAGCCGTGCCGTGTTTCTAGTCCCGAGTTTGAAGTGTCCTGGTTTGCCGTCAACATGCCAGTATTTCCAGCTCCCTGCCACTCTTATCGCTTGCTCACCTTGACTGAATCTTTCCCATTCTGGTGGTGTGCTATGTGTTTTTAGTTCACTATATTTCACCTTTTGCAGGTCGTAGGCTTCTCGCAGTATGGTCCAGACATCTATAGCTATTAGCAGTTCGTCCTGTTTTTCTATTCCTCCAGTGGGCAGCCACACATGCGCCTGCATGTCCTGGCGTGTTATTGTGAGCATCATCATTGCCCATTTTTCTCCATCTCTTATTGCTATTTGGGTTCGGCCATCTGTCGACAGTTTGCTCATTGTTTCATCTATGAGGGCTTCAGTGTCTTGTTGTAGCGCTTGAAGTGCTTCCTGAACGTTCATTATCGTTTGTATGCCCACCCCTTGTTGTCGCATTGTGTCCTCCACCTGTTCCCCTGTGCGGCCACGCCCCACCTCCCTCATGAAGGCATCCGCCGCACACGTTCCTTGGGTTCGCGCCTGTTTTGCCCCAGTCCTTTTTGCTGGGTCCTCCCTTGTCAGCTCAACTTCATCCGTGTCCTGTTCTGCTTGTGGCTTATTTTCCCTCATTATGGCCGACTTTATCTTTGGCCTGAATCTGTCTCTGCATTTATTCACTATTTCCGTGGTGTGTATTGTCACGCATCGACTGGTTTGGAGTGTGTTCGTGTACACATGTTGTATCCAGGCTCCGTTCCTTTCTAACAGCCACTGTTGCCATAGCTCCGCAATATATATCACCCAGACGCCGCAGCTGAATGCATCGTGTTGGTGCCTGTCGTACATCGGCGTGGCTCTAGCTTCCAGGCACCCCATTGCCTCCTTGTTGCCCGTTACCCATGCACTCACTGCTCCTTGCAGTTCCTCCGCCATCCTCGTGTGCCCTTGGGCGGTTTTCTTCCGTGTCTGTCTTTCCATGCCCATAGAGTCGTATACATAGGCCTGCAACGTGCTGTTATCTTTTGCGACGCAGACTCCTACCATCAGTAGTAGCCAGTGTCCGTTTCCTACCACTGGTATCTGGGTGCCACCCTTTTTGGCGACTTTTTCTTTTACCATTTCCAGAAATTTTTTGTCATTTTCCCTCAGCATCTTCAGTATTTCTTGCATGGTTGTTGAACCCGGAGGGTTGTCTTCCAGTGTTTCGAGCGCGAGGTCCACTTGGTGCATATTCAGTTTTCCGTCCTTGGCAAATATTCCCTGCGTGACAGAATTCTTGGGGTACTGTCCTTCCATTTTCTCGTTCGAGCATGTTCCCCCCCCTATATGTGAGGGCTGTGGTGTCGCTTCGGCATACCTACCCGTCTCCTCAATTTGTTCAGCTTTCCTGTTGGGTCTTGTACCCAAGGCTGCTCCTCGTGCTGCCGTAGACATTTCATTCACCGCTTTGACCTGCGGTACCTCTTGTCGAGGGTTTTTCATTGCCAGTTGTGCCTGCTCCTTCCGTTTAGCCAGAGTGCCCAGCACACTTAGTGTTACATGCATGCTCATTATCTGGGCTCCCACCGTTCTCGCTATGTTTTGGCCTTCCCTTCTCATTCGGCGCATCTCGCCATGTTTTCGCGCCCACTTACTATTGTCCCTGTCCTTTGTTTCTTGCCTTACTACCTGGTTGCTTCTGACCAGTTGTGGTCTGTCATATTTGGTACGTTGTACCCACCTGCATGTTTTCCCTTTCTCATGTTCACTCCAATATCTCCTTCCCCTTTTGTGTGCATGTGCGTGCTCCTGCCGGTTCGCCCGTAGGTAATATGTGAGGTTTCTTCTGAAGTTCGCCCTTCGTCCCCCCTCTTCTGTTGTGGCTAACCAACTGGGGCCCTTTGGGGGCTTTTCCTGTGTTATTTCCTGGCGTTGGTCGTTGACTCCTCTTGGCATTTTCTCACTTACCTTTCCAGTTTCAACTGTTGCCGCTGTGCTTCGTTTCTGCATGCACTGTGCTGCATGCTCCCTTTCCGGAGCTTCACCCAGCACTCCCTTTGAGGGCTTTTCCTGTGTTGTTCCTTGGCTTCGGTTGTCCTCCCCTCTTGGCATTTTTTCCTTTCCCTTTCTTGTTTCAGTTACCTGCCTGGTTATCGTTGTTGCTGCTGTGTTCCTTTTCTGCAAGCATGTCACTCGCACCCTTTCCGGTGTTTCTTTTTGCATCCCCGTTCCCACCTTTCTGCTAGTCTTCCTGCATGCTGTTACCCGTACCCATTGCGTTAATTTTTGTGCTGGCGTTATTCTTCCTCCACTATTACTTTTCGTCAGGAACGTAGCTGCAACGCAAATTGCAAGTATTGCTTTCATTAGTGTGCCCCGTGAGTTGCCTTCGTGTCCATTACTTACCACGCATCTCCTTCGGGTATGTTTTCCTCCCCCCATACTGCCTCCCTTGTTACGCGTTACACGCTCATTTTGTCCCCTCACACCCTTCTCGTTGCATTTTTGAACTTCGTTTTCCTCAATCCTTATTCGTATATACCCTATGGGTGTCCCCTCAAAGTATTTCCCCTTTTGGGCCATTTGCACAAAACTTCGTATTTTTACGTAGAGCTCCTGGGGCAATTCGCTAAATATCCAATGTCGTCCGTTCAAGCTCATTTTCATTTGTTGTTTGTATTTCACCATTTGTAGGCTCTGTGCGAAATTTTTTCGTCTAATTTTGTTATTATGTGCACCTATACCCCCCTTTTTCTGTAGGTACTGACCCTTTGGGTTAGGGTTTCCCTTCATTTCCCGGTATATGGCTGTGCAGGCTGTCATAATTGGCCTTTTCCCTTTCAATGTATCTTGTGGGTTCCTCTTGTTATTGTTGTCCCTATCGTTCCGTCGGTGTGCATGTTCTTCTGGCTTAACGCGGTTTTCCTTGTTACGCGTTACACATGTCTGCAGCGTCGTTCCGTTCTTTTTACAGCATATCTGGGCTTCATTCTTCCCCATATATCTTTGTGCATAACTCTTGGTTGCCTCCTTAAAATATTGCTCTGCTGGGGTCGTTTTTACAAAACTTCGAATTTTTACGTAAAGCTTCTGGAGCAATTCGCTAAATGTCCAAAGTCGTCCGTTCAAGTTCATTTTCATTTCATGTTCGTATTTTGCCATTTGTAGGCCCTGTGTAAAATATTTCCGTCTAATTTTACTTTTATGTGCCCCTATTCCCTCCCTTTTCTGTAGGTAAGCCCCTTTTGGGTTAGGGTTTCCCCTTGTTTTCCTCCATATGGCTGTACAGGTTGTTGCAGTTCGCCTATTTCCATTCAATATATCCTGTGGGTTCTTCTTGTTGTTACTATCCCCGTCATCTTGCCAGTGTGCATGTTCCCCCGACCCCGCATTCTTCTTCCTGTTACGCGTTACATTTGCCTGCAGCATCATCCCGTCCTTACAGCCATATATCTGGACCTCATTCTTCTCAATATGTCTTTGTGTTTGACCCTCAGTTGTCTCCTTGAAATATTGCTCTGTCAGAGCTGTTTTTACAGAACTTCGTATTTTAACGTAGAGCTCCTGGAGCAATTCGCTAAATGCCGTAATTTGCCGGTTGCTCCTGAAAGTGTGAATATTGTCTGCCATTTTGCAATAAAGTCCCCATAGTAACTTTCCTGTCAGGCTGACCATTGCCTTCACCCTCTGGGGCTGGTTTGTGCTTATTTTCCTTAGGGTAGGCTTAGGGTTCCCCTCTTGTCCTAGTGGGAGTTCCTGAATGTGTTCTCTGCTGCTTACCTCCCTTGTGCATGGGGAACTGGCCTCGGGTGACCTGCTTGTTGCTTTAATTCTGTTTACTGTCTCATAGTGTATTTTATTGCAAGTGCAGCTACTTAATGTTATTGTATGTTTTATGTTATTTTTTGCAGCTCTTGTGCCAGGTGTGCCCGCCCTTTCCCTATATTGTGTTGAGTTTGATGCTGCTACCGTGTCAGCAGTGTGGTGGCAGTTGGTGCCTGTGTTATTGCTAGCCCTTTCACACTTGTGTCTAGTCGTGGGCTTTGCAGCCTGGGTTCCGATCGGCACTGTGCAGGAGTATGGGCACGATGCACTATTACCAGCAGCAGGTTTGGATTTAGCAGAGTTACTTTTTACTTCAGGTTTTTGTTTAACCAGGATTTTCTGGTATACAGGGCTTTTCCTAGCTTCAAAACTGTAAGGGCCTATACAGGATGTGGCCTCCGCCAGGCTGTTTCTGTCAGCTCCTAGAGCGTTGGCTTCGGTGGGAGCGAGGCTCTGCCAGCTGTTGTTCCAGCTGCTCCAGTTTCTTCCTTTCGTCTGCCTTGGCCTGCGATGCATACAGGAGCCCAGCCAGTACTTATTCAGCTGATTTCCCTTCCTCTTGTGCTGTGTTCGGGCTGGTTCAGTGACGCAAGTGGTGGGGTTCCACTGTTCGTCTTGTGCCTGATTTCGGAGCCGATGCCCAAACTTTTTAGTCAGATTGTGTGTCCCTGTGCTGTTACCCTCAACGCCATATGCGAGGGGTCCTTTATCCCGTGAGGATGATTTTTCCCCGAGGGAGCTTACCCGTGCTTTTTGCAGGCGTTTGAGCTCCGACAGCGTCTCTTCGTCGATCTCCATACCTCCGTCGCTGTCAGATGGCTCGCTCGCTTCCCTTGGCCGGCGTAGATTTTTCTTTGCCGGCTCGGGGGTGCGGTGCCCTTTCAGCAACTTGGCCAGCGCGTTGTTGGAGTTGCTGAAGGACGTTAATATTTCGCTGGAGATTCCAATATGCTGCTTCTGGAACACTCGGTTCTCCTCAGTGAGGTCGATCACGGAGTCCTTCACCTCGTCAACCTTGCTGGAGACGTTGTTCGTGGCCTCAACGCTGTCCGTGAAGCCGCTTTTACACGTGCCCTCGAGCTTCTCCACGGCCTTGCGGAGCTCGTTGATGGCCTCGTCACCGGCCCCGCCCTTCGCAACTTTCGCCCACTGGTTGGAGAGCTTGCTCTCCAGCGCTTGCACGATGTCTTCCGTCTGCTGCGCCCCCGCTGCTGATGGCGCTGCCTTCCCTCTTCTGCCCTTAAACTTATCTCCCGTGCGAGAAAAGTCAGAGTGTTGGAGGAGGTAGGACCGAGATTTGTTGGGGAGAGAGAGACGGACCGTACGTCTGTCTTGCCTCCCCAGCCACTCATACGCCGCTTCGCTGGCTAGCCCGGTGAAAAGATTACCGCTTTTTGTGATTCTCACTCGCATATACGTTTCCGGCTTTGTTGGGTCAGTCCCTGGCCTCACCGTCGTCGCTGGCAGTGGCTTCAGATGTTCTGCTGCTTCGCCCAAGCCCGCCTGTGTAAACACCTCCTGGATGGCCGCTACTAAGTTCGGGAGGTCCGCGGCCAGGTTGATGGTGCTCCCCTTATCAACTACGATCACCTCTGTCTCGTCCTCGCCTCTGTTCGTTAGCGATGGCCTGATTCTCTGTACTGTGTATTCCCCGAGACCCGGGAAGGCCAGCACCTTCGACTCTATGTTGTCAGCGGCCTCCTCCGTGACCGCCACCAGCCGTATGCTGTTGGTGTGTTTCTCCATGTACGCGGGCAGTCCCCGCGCCCCTTTGATTGCCGATTCAACAGAGGGCATACTGCGCAGTTGTTTCTCCAAGTCTTTGGTCGTGTGCCCGCGCAGCTCTTCGCTGATTATGTGCAGCTGTCGCTCCGCGTTGCCCGTCCTAGTCTGCCTCGGATGGAATACCCGTACCCTCGGGATGCAAACGTCTGCTGCTTGGAAGTTGTCTGCCCCCAGTGGTACGCAGTGAAGAGGTAGATGTGCCAGAGATGTCGCCAGCGCGGTGATGGCATATTCACTTTTCTCAAAGGTGAGGTGAAGCTCTGCTATCTTATCAGCATACCAGCGTAGCTGGGTTTTGCCGCTGCACAGAACCGGAGCGGTGTCAGGGAGGTCGTGAAAGTGTCGGATCGCCGACTCCAAGTGGCCGATGTACTGCTGCGCTGCTTTTGGCTCTTCCCGAAAGGGCCCCACCGTCACCTGCGGTCCCTTCTTGTGCATGCCAGCTTCATCCTGCTCCTCTGAGGTGAGGTCAGTGCAGTTCACTACCAGTTGGTAGTGGGTTCTGCCGTGCCCTGCCGGGAGCCCGTAAATAGTTTCCAGTGGGAAGCCTCGCTGGTACTTCACGTTTCGGGCGTCCTCGTAGACGGTGGCCATGTACTCTGCCACCGCCTCCAGCGCCGTCATATCCGCGTCTTCCGCCCCCGCGGCCTCAATCAGTTTCTTCATATCTTCTCCATGCGTATCACAGAGGTCTGGCATGGTCGCTCCGCCCGGGTACGTGTCAGTTTTCTTCGCTGCTTGCGCTCTTATTTCTCTGATGAACTCCTCAGTGTTCTCCTGGTCCGCTGATCCTCGGTCTCGTTCCATGTATCTGCTCGATTTATCTTCCTGCCCCACTTGTTGGGGACTTCGTTCTCCGAATTTTCGCACATTGCCGGCTTTCATGTTGGCTAACTTAGGTTTTTCAGTTGCTGGACGTCTTGTGTCTGGCTTGTTCGTACAGGGGTTTTGGGCACTACATGCAAAGTACGGCGCTACAGACACTGGGTGGCGCACCTCGTTTCTCACCTGTGTCGCCCCATCGCCGTTGTTACCGTTGTCTTGGAGTCCTGCGAACACAGTCAGTAGGAAAATTACATTTTTAAAAATATCTATTTTTGTGCCCCGCGGCCCGGAGAGAGGTGCACGCCTCAGACGGGTTCGCGAGAAGTGTAAAGTGAAGCATATGCTTAACAACGATTTCTGTTTGGAGGTCGTTATTCGTTTTTCGAAAATGACAGACGATTTAGTTCCTTGGTGGCACCCTACCCTTAATCCTGGAAATTAAATTCACGATGGCACGCGAGACGATGCGAGACGATATGACCGTCACGCTGGTTCAGAAGTTTTTCGGGACTAAGACGGAAACCACGTTCCAGTTCCAGCGCGTATAACCCTTCCCTTAAAAAAATGGCGTTGGACTCGTTGCGCTTGCGTTGAGCTAAAAAGATCCGTGACGTTGTATCGTGTATGCGTGACACAAGCCTAGAAACGATGGAATCGCAGAAATGAGACTGAAACCGGTAAATGAGACTCAAATGAGACAGGGTATTTTGTTGCGGAATTTTGGTTCCAGGGGCCATATAGATGTGGTATCCATGATAAAAAACGAACTTCGTTAAGAAATTTTGATTTTACAGCCGAAAAATAGCCAAAAACACTCCACGAAGGCTGAAAAGTTGGGATATCTGAAATTTGTTTAAAAGACAAGATTATTGCGATACTCACATATTTTGAAATTGAAAATATGATATAATAACAAGGTAAGTTGAAAATTTATGAAAAGACCATGCATACTCCTAGCTTAGAATGTTTTTTGGGGTATTTTTGTGTCACGTGAAGCCGCGACACACTGAAAATAAGTGAAAATTGACTATAACACGGGATAACGGTGTTGTAGTCTCAAACTTATCTTAATTAAGAATGTTCAAAACAAAAGACATAAAAAAATTCATAGGGCAGTGCTCCACAGCTGCGGGATGGCTCATTTTTAGCCAGTTCAGCTGAAATGACTTAGGGTTTGAAGCGGGAGTGCAAGTCATGCCTTGAACTGGGATGAATGATGAAAATGCAAAGTATCCCTACTGTTCACAAGTTTCAAATATGGTCAAGAACCAAAAAAACACCACCAACAATACGTGGGATTGAAGCATATTCGCAATTACTATTTACATGCACGAGCATTACTCAGGGTTTGAGTGCAGGCTAGCCTAAGAGATGGGCGCTGGTACTTCCCCCATAAGAGCGCTGTACATCCGCACCACCGCCTGTGCATACAGTGCGTCGGCGGTGCTGCCCGACTCCCCCTGGAAGGAAGCAAGGTCTTTAAGCTCCTCCAACCTGATGCTTGCCTCGAGGGCGGCGGTTGTGCTCTGCTCCTTCAAAGCAATGACGAGCTTCTGTGCCTCTACCCCGGCCGCTCTTTGCCTGTCAGGTACCAGCCTTGGCTGTCCCACAGGCACTCCTGGTGTACCTTGGGCGTCCAACGCCACGGGCAGCGGCTGCTGCGATGAGCCCTGAAGACCTCGGAGAGGGCCAGCTTGGCCTCCGGGCATCAAAGCCTGCGAAAAGCCCCATTAGAGATGGTCAGTAGTGTGCCAGGTTTCGGAACTGCGAGGGACATATATAGAAAAAACAAAACAATACAAAACTTTATATTCTAAAGAAGAAGGAAACCTTACCGAGATGAGCTGCATGGCGATCTCCTGGGTGTACTTCTCGCTGTTCCTATGGTTTTCCCGTTCGATGGCCATCTGCTCCTTCAGATCCTGGACGGCTTTCTGTGACTGTTCGCTGAGGGCGTTTTTGACCGTGTCGATCGTCTTGTTGGAAGCCTCGGAGAGTTGCTGCTGAGCAACGACGTGTTTGTCCGTCAGTTGCACCTGATGCTGCAGGTGCTTGCTCTCAATGGCATCTTGCCTTTGCAACAGCGCTGCTTGGAGCTCCTTGGCCTCCTTGTTGCGCTCGTCCTGGTCTTTGCGCAATTCCTGCTCCCGAAGCCTTGCTTGCCCCCCCTGCTCCTCCAAGGCCTTCTTACCCTCCAACTTCGACTCCTCCAGAGCCTTCTGAAGGCGCTCGTTTTCCTTGGCAAGGTTGGCAACCTCAATCTCGGACTGGTCACGAGCACGTTTCAACTCTTCAAGGTTTTGTCTGTCGGCGTCGGAGTCGGTGTTCCTGGCATTCGCGTTCCGCACGCTTTCGGACGTCAGCCTCAAGAACAGGTCCGCCATGTACTTCTTCATCTTGGCGTCCTGTGAGCATGTGCAGGTTTGTCAGTCAACAGTCTGGTCAAAACTTAATCAACAAAACAAAATAGGGAAAAGGGGGCCATAAGTACCATGTCCTGGACCTTCTCCTTTTTGGAAAGAGGTCTGTCTCGCCGCTTTGGGAGCTCATCCTCTTCCTCAGACTGGCTTTCTTGAACGATGCTCTGAGAAGGCTCCTGCTCTTCGTTTTGCACCCCAAAGGAACCGTGCAGTACTTCTTCATGGTGCAACTCAGGCTCGTTGGTCTTTTCGCTGTCCGTAAGGTCCTGTTTTTGCCGTAAGGTCACCGGCGGCCGACGAGAGGAAGTCCGTTTCCTTTTGGTATCTGCTGTTGGCTCTGGTGGCGATGACAGCTTTCGTTTCCTTGTGCCACTGCCCAAATCATCGCCAACAGCTCCGCTTGCACCCTTCCCCTTGGCCTCGCCAACAGCTCCGCTTGCACCCTTCCCCTTGGCCTTTAAAACTGCTTTCTGATTCCCCTTCGAGTTCTTGCTACCTTCACCAGCATGGTTGCGCACCAGCACGGGTACTTTCCGCTTGTGGTCGTGTGGAGTACTGTCCGCTAGGTCCATCATGCCTTGCATCGGTCCCTTACCACTTGACATGACATATGCCGTCACCTTTCCCACCAAACGGAAGGTGAGCCCCGCTGTGAAGTTGGAGGAGGCGAGAGTCCAGTAGTTGGTGTCGCCAACCTTTGTCGCTGTCCTCGCCCCACCTGGCTGCTCCGAGCGCCTCTGCTCCTCGGCCGCGATCTTTTCCCAGGCAAAAGCCAATACCTGCTTAAAGCCTTGATACCTCTGGGCCTCCTCCGCTACTTCCCCATCGGAAAATGGCAGCTTGGTGTGGGAGGCAGCTGTAACCCTCCTCAATTAACAGACACTGTGAAACTACTTGTGGATAAGATATAGTGCAAGGTTCTATATTATGCTCTATATCTTATTTGATGCTAACCAAACTATGCTGGTTCTTAGGATCTATGTCCAGACTCAATGCATATACTTGCATATAAGAATTAGGATTACATCTTTTGCCATGTCGGCTGTATTTACTCTTGGAAACTCAACTGTTTCTTTGGCCTTGGCCATTACTTATTCACTCAACTCCCTGAGTTAATCCTAGTCAGCATGGCCAAGTCTCATTAACCTATCAGATGCTTCTACTACAGTATCATGCAGTATGAGGTGTCAGTGCTTCACTATGACACCTTATTACACCGTACACTAGTACTGTGTACTCCCACTAAGGGGGGGTCTCTTCCTCAACAGGGGTCTCGGGCGCTAATATCGTAAGGCGCGTATGGCACTGCTAGCATGTATGACACCGCTGAGTCATCCGCGCATGACACAGTATGTTGTCCTAGCACAACTCCCCCCCCCTTCACGTGGGAAGCGTCCTCGCGAACATATACGTTACTACTTTGCTCATCGCGTTTGCTCATCTGATTAGCTTGAGGGCTCCACTAAGGTCACATCGCTGGCGCTCCTCACAGCGGCACACTACTCATATCAAGGCAGCTTTCGGTCTTCAATTTCCCGCCATCATGATGGTCATAACACTCGCATCGGCTACCAAGGCTGTCGATAATACGGAACAAAAATCTTTGCAAGTAGGGGACCTCGGTCAAGAGGTCACATATGCTCGTCGTGCAGGCGCACAAACTCAGTTCTCCGTCTACTACGCGTCGTCCGCTTCAACCGTATGCCATAGGTTCACCAGGTCCTCAATTCGCGTGCGTCCAAGAGCGCCCCTCGCCAGCGGCTGGCCACGTCCTCACCATCAAAGAAATGGCTAGCGTGGCAGTGCGCTTGGCGCGCTCTCTTCCCCCCCAAAAGAAAAGCGGTCCACGCCTGGACGCTTTCTCCTGGCGCCGTGGGGAAGGGCGCGGGCGAGCACCTCTCGTGCTCACCCTGTAGCGACACGAGCACAAGGGCGGCGCCCCTTGTCTGCGTGTGGCGAGGCGTCCCATCGCTGGGCGCCATCTCGCCCGGAGCGTCGGCCACACAGGCCTCAGCAGCGACCCTCACGTGGGTGCTGCGCTCCGCGCTCGTCGCCGGGGCACGCGTGTGCGGTGTGACGCTCCCAGGCCCGCTCATCTCCTCTCCGAAGAGCCTCGATGGCGCCCGGTCGCCGTGCACACGCTGCGCGCGATCCGCCAGCGACGACGGGGTTTTTCACGACTCCTTCCGTTTTGCCAACAGTCGTGCCAGGAGCATCTTTCACTTTTGGCAACGCCTCTGGAACAGTGAAGTCCAGAGACTTCGCGCAAACCGCGGCGCCATCCTGTGGTGCAGCGGTTTCGGACTCAACGTTTTCGGACATCGTTCAGCGTGCACCGTCTGGCACACCGCCTTCTCCTGGTGAGAAACGTAGTGGTAAACCGGCATCGGTGCCGCCTAGCCCACCGAGAACGAGCAAAAAGGGGAAAGCAGCTGCGCAGGGGGACTCTCAGGACGAGGACATCGCCGACCTCGAGTACGAGGACCCCTGGCATGAGGCGGACGGCTTGGACGTGGAGGTCTATGACCAGCACATCTGAACCGGAACTCCGCCAGCTACATTTCCCTGGAGCGCATTCACTCAGCGCGCATGTGCAGGACCTGCTGGGAGCGAGTCAGCGGCCGACGAGTTTGGCAACCTGGCGGGACAGGCACGACAGAGCCGGCAAACGCTTTTCGTCCCCCACACCACGACGCATCTGGGGGTTTTCAGCGGCGGCAGCGGCGTGGTCATTGGACTGGCGCATCTACGTTTGACCACAATATCTGCAACATCTACCCTCTACAGATCTTGCTCTAGTTGGAGCACAACTTGTGCTTTTAGAATTGCATGTATCCTAGGATATGCACCCCCACCGGGCCGCATACTGGGAGTGACCATTAGGAGCTCCACTAGTAGACGGCCACACTTGGCATCGGACAAACTTGCTTGCCTGGAGCCAAGAAAACAGTGGGGGCATCTTTAACCGCTTGTCGCCCGTGCCATCTGAACTGCAGTCTCCCGTTATGAGGCAGGGCTGCAGGGAGGGTTTTAACTTTTGCAAGTAATAACTGCCTGGGACATCATTCTGTAGATAGGTAGAAATAAAGGGGCAGGCTTGACAGCTGTGCACCTCCTAACATCACGTCTCCGGTAGGAGTATGTCACATTTTTTCTTTTTCTTTTTCTTTCGCTGCGCGCCATCCCTAGGCACCATGAGTATGGCGTGCCTGGTGGGGCAGCTGCGCGTCACGCGGCCCGAGACAGCGGCCATCTATCCGGCTGCCTCGTGGCGGTACGCTCGGCGCGCTCGCGGTGGTCATCGTGTGCCACCCGCGGCGCGCTCTCTTCCCCCCCAAAAGAAAAGCGGTCCACGCCTGGACGCTTTCTTTCGGATCCAAGGGAAGGGCGTGGGCACTTGTGATGCCCACTCGATATGCCTCGCATGCCCCCTCGTAGGGCTTGAACACCACGATGCGACCTCCTGATCTCCCGCCTCGGATGCTACGTGAACCCCCACGATTACCTCGCCTCGTAGGTGCTGAGCCTCGCATGCCCCGGGCACCACGCTTCCTACTCGCCTCCCGCGATCGCTGCATATGCCTCCGCTTCTTGGCGCGCCGCCGAGAAGGGTGCGCTTCCCGCTTCCCAGCGACGCCACTAGGTGGCCGTATGCGCTCCAGTGGCTGAGTCTCGGGTGTCTGTCGCGCGCGCTGCCCAAGCTTTACGTCGGTGGTACCACTGTGTGGCAGCCGCGCGCACTCTGTGGGCGGCGCCTTCGCTGTGCCGGTGTGTGGCATTCGCGCGTGCTCTCTGGTGGGTGGCAGCCGCGCACATTCTCTGGACGGCGTCTTAGTCATGCTCCGCTATGCACTTGATGACGCTGGAAGCTGTACGCTACACGCCAGTTGCGGCTCGTCGAGTGCCGCCTGTTCCGAACCCTGCGCTGGTGGGACTGGCAGCGACGCCCTACGCACCAGTCGTTGCCCATCGCGCTTTGGTGGCTCCGGGGGGCACCAACTACCGCCCGCATAGAGGAGGTCCTCGTAAGTCCAAGTCATGCCCCACGCTGCCCGCTCCACACCATGCATTGGTGGGGCAAGCAGCAGTGCGTCATGCGCCGGTCGCTGGGCATCGTGCTTCTGCGGCTCCGGGGGGCACCAACTACCGTCTGCATACAGGAGGTCCTGATAGGTCCATGCTATGTCGTGGTCGGCCTTGGGTGCCGGCGCGTCTTTGCAGAGCGTCGAGGCTTGCAAATCCACGCGGAGCGCTGGGCACCGCGTGCTGAGCGTGAGGGGCATGGCCACGCGTGGGATGCGTGCTGCTAACTGTGCGTTATGCGATAAGTGCTCTCGTTGTCGGTGTCGCGAGCTATCTGCTGCCGGCCCCGCGGCAGTAGCTGGCGGGGCTTGCCTTAGCGACCCACTCGTCGCAAGCTCTGCACCGCGCGCTAGCCATACCCGCTGTCGTGAGCCATGCGTGGGATGCCGCAAGCCGCGTGCCACCTCCGGCTCTGCTTCCCACTGTGTTGTCGGAGATCGCGAACTGACTCCCAGTGCTTGGCCTTGGCCATAGTAGTGCCGCGCCGCCGCTGGTGGCGCACTGTGCCGCGCCGCCGCTGGAAGCGCCAAGTGCCGCGCCGCTGCTGGTGGCGCACTATGCAGCGCCGCCGCGGACGCACCGAGCCGCACCGCCGCCTGTGGTGCACTGTGCTGCGCCTCGTGGACGTCTCGCGCGAACACAAAAGACCTATTCCTGGCATCCAGCACTGTATCTCGCAGCTCCTCCCCCCCCGCTGTCATGCCAGGATCTGGAAGCGCCATGCCGTCGGAGCTGCCAAGCGAGCACAAGCGAAGAGCTCAAGCTCAAGCCGCAAGTGCAATCCCGCCAACCCAGGAGCGCCAAACGTAGGTGGAGAAACACACAAATCAACCGAGGAAGATTCGCTAGCTTCCGCCGCAAGTGATAAAAGTATGAGAGAGAAGACGCAGAAGCCAACAATTCCTTTGCCGCTTCCATGGCTTCTGCGAGGTTTAGCGGCGCAGGTGATCCTTCTGCTGGAACCGAAGGATTGGGTCCTTTTTTTACGGGGCTGTCGTTGGGAGAAGAATTACCACTAGAACTATGTTCTCCCGAGTACAATATTTCTCCATTTTTTGTATTATCCTTGAAGCTGAGTCTTCTGAGAAAACCTTATTGTCTTGAATGTGCTTCCACAAGGGGCCGTTTAACGAATAGTTATCCCAAGCTAGAATTACTTCGCACACTTGTCCCGCATTGTCAAAAGGCACGATACAATTGCCCTCGTATTCGAGCTGAGCTTCTAAAATCTTTTCCAAGTCAGGAAGGGCCTTAGTAAACAGTTCTTGTGTGGAAGTCATAATTGTGGAGAAAACCGAAGTGCAGAATATAGAGTAAAATCTTGCGGTTTTTCGTCACCGGTACCCAGACAATAAATTGTTAAACAACTACCTGGGCACCGGTGAGAAAAAAAGCAAGATTGTGTCAAGGTGGGAACAATCTACCAAAATCCTCGACGAATTCTCAGAATTCGTCGAGGGGCGCTGGGCGTCAACCGCCTGACGAATTCTCAGGATTCGTTGAGGACGCTCGACGAATTCTGAGAATCCGTCGAGCAGGGCCCCAGCGCCCGTGACGAATTCTGAGAATTCGTCGAGCAGGGCCCCAGCGCCCGTGACGAATTCTGAGAATTCGTCGAGGACCCGTGACGAATTCTCACGAATTCTCAGAATTCATCACGGGCGCTCGACGAATTCTGAGAATTCGTCGAGCAGGGCCCCAGCGCCCGTGACGAATTCCGAGAATTCGTCGAGCAGGGCCCCAGCGCCCGTGACGAATTCTGAGAATTCGTCGAGCAGGGCCCAGCGCCCGTGACGAATTCTGAGAATTCGTCGAGGACCCCCGTGACGAATTCTCACGAATTCTCAGAATTCGTCATATGGGCGCTCGACGAATTCTGAGAATTCGTCGATTCGAGAATGTTATTTTTTGTTTAAATGCATCAAATGTGTGTAAATTCCACAAAAAAAAAGTGACCCCAAAAAAATGAGACTGGAATGAGACTAGGGCCAGTCTCATTTCGGCGATTCCATCGTTTAGAGCCTATTGCGGAATTATTTAAGGGTAGGGTGCACCCAGGTTTCATTTTCGATGGTCTGTAACAAAACAGAATAACTGCCGCGAATAAGAATTTGTTGTTAGGCATATGGTATACTTTGATGCTAATTTGCGTATTCTCAATGGATATATTACCCCCACATATCCTATATCCCTGTGTAGGCCTGATCAAGGAGCGTCCAACGGTATCGAGAAATTTGGGCCGCGGTGATCGAGACGAAAATTTTGACCGGTCGCATCATGGGTTCATGCATACAATCATGGAGAGACAGACTTTCGCCCCCCCCATAAACTGGGGGTGACTGTCTCTTCCTGTGTCACCCCTCGCCCTATGGTGTCACTTGCATCTTGCCAGCCGACCGATAATAAAACACCCAAGTTATTTTATTATCTCATCTTTTTGACTGCGAAACCCGTGTGCGTCACTGCACAGCTTTCTTTGCCTGCGTGCATATATATATTCACGATATATATATTTCACACTTCCTTTCAGGTTATGGGTTACCACTAGCTGGTGACTGCTCACGTTCCTTTTCGCTATCATTCTGATCCCGCGCAACGCGGTATTCAGTGACGCAACGTTGCTACCCATCCAGCCGGCCGACACAGTGACGCAACGTTACACATCGCCGCCATCTCCCCTTACATGCTGCAACGGCATCGGTTATTATTCATTTGAGCGCAACGCCCAATCTTTTTCGTGCGCAACGCACGTTTATCACCATCATTCTCGACTACGTCGTCCCCATCTATTTCACTTTACGCTCTGGCCAGCAGCACCTCAACAGCAGCAAAATTGGCTTATCGCACGACGTTTTTGACGTCACCACCGTCTTCCCCGCGGGAATCTACCCCAGATTGACTTTTCCATCGTTCGATTTGGTTATTTTTGGCGAAAGTTACGTTTTCGTTTGGGAACCCTAAGTGTTGAGCTCCAGATTTTCCAGCTTACAGCGGCCATGGCTTCGTGTCGTCAGCGTTCGCGCATTTCTGCAGTTGCCTCCGCGCAGCAGGTGATTCGACGACGAGAACTTACCCCTGGCTACGGTCTGGTGGTGTCTGGTGGTGCTTATGCACCAGACACCAAAATCGAGTCCATCAACCCCATCGTCGACATGAGCTTTGACCACTACGAGCTCACCCCGCAGCATCCTCCACTCTTCCCTCCACCCTGCGTGCCCCTTGGCCACTGCCTGGTGGTGTTTGGTGGTGCTGCAGCCCTCATCCCGCCGCTTTTCCTCTCTGCTTTCGCACTTGTGTGCGGCAGAGTGGAGCCACACCGCATTTTCCACCTTCGCCCCCCCTGGGGTGTCCACGTCCCCGCACTCGCTCTGTTGGTGCCGCGCATCGTCGCACCGCATCGCGTGGGCGTTGGATGACAACGTCCTGGCGGCGCTCGACTTCGTTCACCATCGCGAGAGCTACGCCGCCGTCCACCCTCGATTGCTGGGGCTAGATTCGCCGGCTGGCCTGTGGGAGTACTCATCCCCACAAGCACATGCATGGGCATAAACCCATAGAGCACGCATCAAGAGACCACGCAGCGCGGCGGAGCCACACTAGCTAGGTTGGAAAAGACCTCTTTGGGTCCCAGAAGATGCTTGTTTTTTTAGGGTTTTGCCTTTGTGGCCAACCGTAGGATGTTAGACTCGGCTTTGCTGGCTTGCATCGTGGCACCTCACGCCTTCGGGGTGGTGTCATGGAGAGACAGACTTTCGCCCCCTCCCTAAACTGGGGGTGACTGTCTCTTCCTGTGTCACCCCTCGCCCTATGGTGTCACTTGCATCTTGCCAGCCGACCGATAATAAAACACCTAAGTTATTTTATTATCTCATCTCTTTGACTGTGAAAACCGTTATCATCACTGCACAGCTTTCATCGCCGTGCATATATATATATATATATATATATATTCACTATATATATATATATCACTTTCTTTCATACAACTTGTGCTCGCGTGGCTTGCGAAAGGTGTTGCGGCTGACGACGAAGCCTGCTGTGTTGCCCTGCCGGTTGTATTGTTTTTTATGAGTAATAAGAGAAAAGTAAGCGTAGCCGACCTTGATTTTCCCGAGCCTGCAGGTTTAGCTGACCCTGTAGAGCTTCTTGTGGCATACGCGGAACTCTGCCCCATTTCTGACAAGCCCAGTAACGCAGATGTGTAGTCGATAGTGGATGATGTCTTTGGGCGCGAGCTGGCCGGGCATCGATGAGGGGAACTGGACGCGGCGCAACATATTCTACAAACAGATTCCGCACTGGAGGGAAGTTGTGCGTGTGCCCCACTCGCGCGGCCTTCGTTCGTTTGTTCACGAGCGTCTTCGTTCGTTCGTTTCATGTCTGCAAACATGATGCGTTATCAAACCATTCTTGGTTTGAACTAACTTCACTCGCTTGTGTGAAATGCTTGGTGCGTGGGTGTGCTTATTTTTTCAGAGAGGAAAGCGAAATCGAGCTCCCCATCCTTCTTGGGTGGAAAACGCCGTGCGTGTTTAATTGGTGGCACCTGCGACTGAAATTCCAAATTGAATATTTTCAGCCGACTAAAATGGCCCAAAATCGCAAAATGTGGGTACTCCAGCCGAAGTGGGATGATAGGGCGACATATGACACAATTCTCCAGTGGCGCAACGGGGAAACTAGAAGACTTTCAAAAACCCGGAAAAGCACTATTTTTACCGGGTTCTGAGCATTAGCCCCGAACATTAAAATGAAAGGTCAATTTTGCAGCTGACGTGGCAGTATTTAACCCTCACACCTAGCGAACGCCCCTGGGAACTTGAGCTGAGAAGCTTCCTACCCAATTCCCATCACTATTAACGAATGTTTGATTTTTGGCAAAAACTGATGAATAATCTGTTTTGAAGCCTTCCTTGCGAGTTGAGATGGGTTTGAGCGTGCACAACCCTTCATATAGATATCAATAGGTGGGTTTCCGGCTGCCACCGCCTCCCATCAACCGAGGTGCATGGAAGGCGCGGACATCCTGGGAGTTCCGCTCGGGTCAACGCTCGGGTCAACGCTCGGGTCAACGTACGTCACTTCAAAAATTATCTGTAGGCAATCTCAGTCTTCAAGCTTTCACATTTGTAGAATCTGGTTACAACCTTGTGATCAATCCAGGAGGGTCTAGAATGAAAAACAAAACTGCGGAAGAAGAAAGTGAATACAACTGCCCTAGCGACTCAGAAGAAGAATCTACCCCCTTCGCCGAAAAGAGCAAACAAATGGAGGATTATGATATGGCAAGCGATGGTTCCCTATTCGCCGGTAAAAAATCAGCATGCAGTGGTGCAGCATATGCCATAAAAAGCTTTGACAACGGAATGCCACTTGTTCGGAAGATGAATATCCCCCCCTCAAGAACTTTCGCCGCACCGGGGCTTCTTATCAAGGAAGATATCCAAAACCCTAGTAGCACATCTGCTGAAATTGCGGGACTGCGATTCTTACTCACAGAACAAAAAGAGAATCTCCTCAAATCCATGACTCCAATGGTACATGCCATTGACTCCATGGCCGCAATATCTGCTGTAACAAAGGATGGCAGATCCATGAGCGCCCGGGACAAATTACGTGAAGCTAATCGCAGAGATGTGCAGGCTGTTCGCCTACTGTTAGAAGAACTTGGCTTCTACAGTGAAGGAGACCACAGTAAAATCATCCTTAAATGGATTAGGGGTCGCAATAATGACAGAGTCCATGACAGAGTGGACCGTACTGCCAAAAGAGCCTCATTTAGAGGGGGTTGTTTAAACATCTCCCGCTACGATCCTGCCGAGGAACTGCCCTTCTCGCTATTCTTTTTTGAGGTCCCTATTTTAGGTGATATCCGCAGTCACATTAGAAGAATTCAACGTCCCTCACACTATCATAATTGGAGAACTCTACAGTCTCAAGGGAAGTACTTGAGGATGCTCAACGAGAATAACACCACCCCCACTAAAGACATTTCCAAAATAACACCTAAAGCTTTCACTGCCTCTAGAAGCAGAGAACTCCTGGGCCTCCAAGCCTCTCCAGCACGTTTATTCAAACTGGGGAAAATCGAAACTGAAAACTGCCCCTACTGCCAACAGAATACAAAATGCACCTTCGAACACATCCAACTTGAATGCTCAGGACATAATAATAATTTGTATAATCTTAGAACAACTCAGGATGTCGAACTAAGGAAAATCATTGCTGAAGAAATCTCAGAAAAGCCTAAACTCCTAAACCCTGGAAAAGGTACCACATACATCAAAACACAGCCATCGAAACTTTTTCCACTTGCTGACCTAAGACAAGAAATGAATGTGGAATTATACTTACACGCTCTCCCGGAAGCTAGCATGTACCGACCATCAAGTTCAAAAAAGAATACCATTGCTGTGACCGCTAAACCCGAAGTGGACCGTGTAACGGGAACAGTTAAATATCCCGAACTCCAATATGTCCAAAAGAAAGAGTTTTGGAGACGTTTGGCCTGGCACCGCCTTTCCAACAAAGCAGTCCCATGCTCACTTGCGGAGTACTCGTGTCACAACAAACCACGGCTTATCGTGTACCTTAGCCGGGTTGTGACACTTAGGACAGTAGTCTCTGCGACGAACATATAACACGCGCAGTACGATACGCGCGAGTGGTTACAGCAATGACAGGATACGGAAGTACGGATGGGTGTTACACCTTGTTTGGAGATAGCAGCGGTAATATGTAGGGCGGCGTAGCAGGGTGAGGCAGACGCTCATTTTTGTTTTGCCTTCGTAACAGTGAGTCCCGAAAAAGGAAGTGCTCGCTCAGACCGCGAAAACAGCAGTGTTATGATATAGCAATTTATGATATATGACATTCTTTTGCTTGTGAAGTTATACATTTTGTGGACGTGTGCTTGTATGGTGGCGTCAGAACTGTGATCTTCAGTCTTTTACAAAACAAAAATGTGCTTTATCACAGACATGTCGTCTGTAATTCTGAGAGCAAAACAGCAGTCCTGAAGAACGAGGCTTCCGAAGGGTGAGGCCAGGGACGGATTTATCCGTACTGGTAAGCTTGGAAGAGGTTGAGGGAAGCAGACTGTTGTGACACTCGAGGTTCAGCAGCCATGCAAGACACAGCGACAGCGTTTATGGTCATATCCCGGGCTATCCTGGTGATGCGAAGCACTGGATGGTAAAGCCAGGGACGGATTTATCCGTACTGGTACGCCTGAAGGCGTAGAGCGGAACCAGGGTTTCAGTGTTCAATATTGTGACGGCGGTTATGATGTTATTCTGGACTGTTCTGGGGAATGGCATCCTGCTGGAGCGAAACATCGGATGGTAAAGCCAGGGACGGATTTATCCGTCCGTACTGGTACGCCTGAAGGCGTAGAGCGAAACGGGGTGTTCAGTGTTTATTACCACGACAGCGTTCATTGCGGCATTCTGGCTTATTCTGGGAGATAGCATCCTGCTGGAGCAGAGCACTGGCCAGTGAGACCAGGAGCGAAATTATCCGTGCTGGCTAACTGGAAGGAGTGGAGCAAGACAGGGGTCACATTACCCACGAGACTCACCACCTCATTATGAGCGAGTATGGCCTTGCAGTGACTGCTACTTAGAGCGAAGCATTGAAAGGCGAGACCAGGGACGGATTCATCCGTACTGGTAAGCTTGGAAGTGTGGAGTGAAAAGGGCTTTCACCTTGGCAGCACCTTCCCACTACCGGGAAATTAGCAACGGAGTCGACTACTGATCTCCAGAAGCAGCAAAGAGCCGAAAGACGTACCCAGAGAGCGGCACGGGTGAGCCAGCATTTTCCCGAGCTGGAAGAACAGGCAGCAGCCGCCGGAGGACAGCCTGAGGCTGAATCCCGGGAGCCCACAGTGATATTTGAGGAAGAGATGGACTACAGCGACTCCACTCGCCTTTCCCTTGGCACTTTGCCCATATATACGGGCACCAAGGAAGAAGACCGGCCAAAGTTCTTGAGGGACTTCGCCCTCATGTGCGAGAACTTCAGGCGCCAGCACAACGCCAACATCAGGAGGAGGCTCAGGTCCGTGACGAACGCCAGTCTCACTGAAGCGCAAAAGAAAACCCTGAGGGACACACCTCCTGACTGGGAGACACTGTGGGACATCGTCCCCGCGTGTTTAGATGGCGAGAACTCACCAGCGCTCAGCTGGTGGCGTGAGAATTATGAAAGCGGGGGCGTAGTGGCTTCGAACATGGATAGGATAGGGTGCTCAAGGACACCAGCGTACATGGCCCACTCGAGGGTTCCATCCCATGTGCTAGGACCCCCTTCAATGAAATGAACGCTGGCGCAACGTGGGTGATCGCGAGGCCAGCAACAGACCAGGACGCTCAAGGAGAGGTGTCCAACGAGTATCAAACTAATGGAACCTCGCTGAGGGGGTTGACGGGACAAGATGGCACCCATGACACGCAGTACTTCTTCGCCCTCAGGGGCTTCATTGCTGCGCTTGACAAAAAGTTCATGATGAAGGGGACTCAGGAGAAAGTTGATCTCTTGACCCAGAAGCCCCAAGAACTGGGGCAAGATGGGCTAACGTATATGAAAATGTGTCAACGCAGGGAGATGCAGCTTAACACTGGGAAAGTGGTGAGCGACGAGGCTTTGCGCACCTTCATTGAGGATTGCGTCGAGAATCTCCGCATCAAGATCTTCCAGACACGAGTGAAAGAACAGCTGAGGGCTCAGTACCCACCACCCAACCGGGTGACCTGGAAGGACCTGGAGGCTATCATCGAGGTACAGGACAAGCTCAAAAACGACGCGGAGTCCTGGATCCTCACCTTCCTGCAGGAGATCACCAGGCGGTGTGGCTGCCAGTATTCCACCTGGGAAGCCCGGCAGCATGGCCTCGACATCAAGGCCATAAAAAACTCGATCAGGAAGATAGAGTCAGCCGTGGAAGGGCAGTCAGGCGACCCTGAGACCAGCAAGAAGGCGGACGCATCGCCTTCTAAGAAGATGAAGAAGGAGGTGAACGTCGCGGAGAGAGCCAAGAAGCCTGCGTACAACAAGACACCTCCACCGGCAGAGGGCAGTCGTACCAACGACAAGCCCAAGTGTTTGCGCTGCTTCGGAGGAGGCTGGCATGAGTCCGACCCCGAGCAGTGCAAAAGTGGCTACAAGCACGTCAAGATGCCAGCGGGATACCACGAGAGCAGGCTTGGCTCCAGCAAATGGTGGGAAGCTGAGAACGCCGCCATGCGGATGTACTACTTGAAGAACCGCTTCAAGAACTCCGAGTGGGACATCCTGGTGACCGACTGGCAGCAGCTGTCCAACGACGAGAAGGACAAGTACCGTGCTAAACCGCCACCAGCGGACAAGCAGAAGAGCCCAACTGGTAACTCAGACGCACTGAAGGCTGAGTATCAGGGCATGGTGGCTGCCCGAAAGACTGCCAGTCGTGCTGGCAGTGTGAAGTCAAAGGTGCTCTCCGAGGACGAGGGTTCAGAAGAGGAGCTGGTCGCCTCGAACGTCGCGGAAAGGGAGGTGTACATCTCTGACGCGCACGAGGTGAACCACCGCGAGATCACTGGACCAGGGTTGTCATCCGGCTCTTCTGCCAGCGTGCTCTCAGCACTGGCTGAAGAAATGGGCGAGGAGGTGCTCTCCGACGCGCTCAATCAACACCCTAGGCTTGGGGGAGCTCCCCGACGCACTGAGCAAGGGGGGCGAGCCTAAGGTCATGGCTGCACCGGCAGTAGCGCTGGGCAGCACTCAACACATGAGGGGTTTCCCAGTGAAGACACCTGAAGAGTATGAGGCCGAAGCGCAGGTGCCTCTGGCGCCAGCAGCGGACGAGATGCAGAGGAAGGTGCAGCTCATGGCCTCCGTGATCAAGAGTCTGGGCGCGGCTTTCCGTAAGTTGGCTGCTGGGCTCGTAGCGGAGAGCAGGATAACAGCCCCCAGGGGTGTGGAGACTTTGGTAGAGCTGGCTGAGACCGGTCAGCTCCCCATGCCAGCAGCCTTCTTAGCAGCAGACTGTCAGAGCAATGGCGAAGGTGATGGTGATGACGACGAAGACGGCGGCTGCCCAGGAATGGAGTCTGGTGACGACAGCGACGAGGAAGAGTCGAAGAGAGCCCTTTGGACGAGATGCCGGAGGACATGGTGGAGCAACCTAGGAAAGAGAGAGCTACTGTGCACGGCACCGCTGCGGCAGCCACAATCCAGGAGAAGTTCGGGGTGACGGACTTCAGTGGGAGGGGTGAGCTGCACGCGGGGACCATGGAGGCCAAGGCCTACGAGCTACTGAAAAGGAAGATGCTCAGCGGCCTCACGGAGGAACAGCTCACAGCCATGGCGCAGGTTCAGCCCGTGTGCAAGCTCCTGAACGAGACGCTGGCGCAAGGGATGGCCCTCGTGGCCTCTGGTGGGTTGCTCATGTTGTACAAGGCCCTGCTCCTAGACACCGGGGCCAACTGCAACATCATCCCCATCAGAACGGTCAACCGGCTCGGTCTGACCATCTTTGATGCGGAGACAGGGGCCAGGGTGGCCAGGTGCGACGGCAGCCCCGCGGAGTTCACCAAGTACTGCTACGTGGACGTCATCCTCGCTGCAGGCACTCCCTACATGACACTGCACCGGCTCCACGCCTTCGTCACGTTCACCAACGACACCACGTGGGACTTCTTGGTGGGCACAGGTCCCCTGAAGAACGCGTTGAAGCTCACCATCGACCTCTACCGGGGTATCGCCACCTCTGAGGCCGCGGTATCGTTGGGCATGAGGGAGAAGGTCACGCTACCACTGATTGAGCTGACGCCGCCCGCTGACGCGAGGAGTAAACGGAACGAGGACCCCAGGGTGTGCCTGACGACGGAGATCTTTGACGGCCGTGCTTCACCGCGACACGAGGCTGCGCTTTCTGAGACAGTGGGAGAGGACCGTCTGGCCCTCTCAGGAGAGCGATGTGCATTCTCACGAGGACATCCTGAGCTGGTTCACCTCCTGGAGTCGTTCCTGGAGGAGCTCAGACTGAAGAGGTTCAACCAGGAGGAGCGGGAGATGCTCGACGCACGTTGCCAGTCCATGGTGGAAGCAGGTGTATTGCGACCCAGCTCACTGATGCGAGCCGAGCTCACTGGACGAATTAGCCTGCGCGCCGAGAGCTCCAAGTTCGAGCCACCTGCGCCTGGTACATCCGTGACGGACCAGATGTTGGGCCTGCTACAAGCAACATCGTGCAGTCCACGAGAAGCTAATGTGGCGACCAGGAGCGAGTGGTGTGATGCTGAAGAGCCGGTTAGCGCTACGCCCATCACGCCAGCTAGGCTGATGGCAACCCAGCAGGGAACATATCAAACTTTTATGTCGTACGGCCAACACTCAAAATTTCCATCGGCCAAGTTTTGGCCATCTCGGCCAAAATCTAAAATTGCCCGCCTCAGGCGCAAAACTTTAATTTTAAGTATGACAATATCATAAAAATCGCACAATTTCGGGGAAATTTTCAAAATTTTACATAATTCGTCTCGGTCAACAAGCAAAAACACCCTCGGCCAAACCTCGGCCACAGCCTTCATCGTACGGCCACAGACCGGCCATATGAGGTTGATATGTTCCCTGCAACCCAGACCGACCCTCGCTACCCAGACCTGACGCAGGAGCAAGAAGCTGGGAGCGACACAGAGTGCATGTTGGCCAGCACGCAACCGTGGGCGGGCATGGCAGTGAGCCCATGGGACAGTGAGAACAAGGAGGGCAGCTGGTCCCAGCAGCGCTT